>JAAAKG020168836.1:9725-27829 GCA_010014905.2 Druon quercuslanigerum | reverse complement strand
AGTTCGTGATTTTGTTCAAGAGTATTACCTCATTCTGTTGAGCCCTCCCATAAGACTACATGTTAAAATCACAACTTATTAATAGCGTCTTTTTCGATAATTTCATCGTCAACCTTAGTATTTCTTTTTTACGTTAGAATTACGAATGAAGAACTTTATTTTTTTGATGCGCCCTAATTTTTAACTAGTAAACAAAAGTTTTTGCTTAATTTGATATGCTCATATTAACATCAGGTACATCTTCCGTGAACATAATTTGACTGTTTTTTAGTCGAATAGCATAAAGTAAATTTTTTACTATATTTAATCAGTTACTATTTACTGAAAGTACATTAAATTATAACTGAATGAATCAGTGACTAATTTTTTGTTTTTCCATTAGATGTAAGCTCAAAAAAGAATAGGTTTATTTTTAACGTAAGACTCGAGCAGAATGAGTGTCCTGCAAGCTACAAAAGGGATATTAATTCACATCCTTAGTTCTGTGATAGTATTTTGTGCCAATGAACTTGTATCTCTTTCGATAAATTCCACATTAAGAAAATAAATAGGTTGTATCTTTTATTTCTGCTGTATTAAATGAACAGAGTTTATGACACTTAAACGATTAACTATTATTAATCGCTCGGCCTTTGTGGACGGATGTGAATAAGGTGATTCCTCCCGATAGAAATGGCAACTCGATACGTTATTAGTTATTATCACAATTTATTGATGATTTCTCCGTTATTAAATACACATCTTGTACCAAAATATTCGCCGTTTGACGTACAGTATCAACGACCATTTAACTGAGATTGCATTTTCTAAATTAATGATTCTACATCGCTCAAAATTATAAATAATGCTCGAGATAAACTATAAATTAGAATCTAAGATTTTTTCCAAGCTATCATCGCTCAAGCCACTTGAGGGAAGAAGCTATAATATATTTATATACATAATATATAATATATATAATATATATAATATATTTTTCATTCTTTATATGAAAATAAAAGTGACACAACATTTGCAATTGGAAACTGTCTTATTGTGTTGATTTTCAATGAAAATTAGTACTGCTTTAATCAAGGTTATTTTATATTTTTATTTGAAGCTACGAGAGTTGGAAATTCAATCAAATAGTATTGTCATTTCTCAGATTGTTATGGAGTATCGATGTGTAAATCAGTGAAAAAAAGTTGTCTAGACGAAAAAAATTATCGACTCGTGTGGGTCTAGGAATATTGTGCGTAGAACTGAGCAAGGTGAGCAATAATTTCGATGAAGTGTTTCTTTTCTTTCATTTGATATGCGTCGAATCTAAATGGTTTATTTCAATCATACTCATAATTCTCCAGAAGCAAATATTTTCAATATGCGGAATTCATGTGAAATTATGCGACATAAATAAAATTAGAATCTATAAAATAGGCAATTAGTGGGGTTTTTGCTGCATTATACTAGCGATAGCAATTATTGGTTGCTGCATTCGTAGCAATTAAAAAACTTCAACTTTATTCACATTATAATACAGAGTTATAGATATCATTAATCCTTCTAATTGACAGACAAAGTGTATGTTTATAAGCGAATCTGGTTTAAAAAATAAGGACAGCGTGATACATTGTATGTCAACTTTCCAGATCTATTAAATCAGAGAATATAAAGTTCCAAAGTTAATTAAATGAGAATAATTAAAAAAGTAATAAATAAATGCTTCTTGATATGACACGTATGTTTCGCATGAATGCCGAACAAGTATGTTTTCTGATAAGAGTTTCGCAAAGCTTTCATGGGTTGAGGATGGATGAGATTGCTTCATGAAAATAGAGGAAATGCCTGTTCATACTTTAAGAAGATTGATTTACTTTCATGCGAAATTCCTACCAAGGCGAAAAATTATAGTATTTCAGGACAATTATTCCAAGTCTTTAGATAGAAAAAAGTGTTCAGTATTATAATAGGAAATTTTATTATCAATCATTGAAATATTGCGGCATCCTTTAATACAAGTATTTCCAGAAAATTGTAGATTATAGATGTGAACATAAAAATTAAGGAGGATACTGAGGAGACACAAAACGAATCAGAAAAACTGATTGAGAGTTCAATGCTCACCTGGAGAGTTCAACATAACTTTCCTGCATAAGAAACTTGTTTTTCATCATGATTCATGTTTCTTTAAAAGTTATAAATGAATTTAAAAAAAAAAAGTTATGTTACAGGATAAACGTTTCAGATATTAAAAATATTGCATTATTTCTTATATAGAATCGAGTAAAGAAATAAGTTTTTTAGTGATAAAAAGGAATCTATAAGCCTTAGAATTTGGATTCGTATAAATATCGTCACTTACTTGAAAAGATTTAATATTTAACGTTTTTAAGTTTATTCGGTTTAAATTTAAAAGGGATAATTATGGTACCTTTTTACATTTGGACATTCCTAAAATTCTATATCAGTTTTAAGTGCGAAAACTTTGATTTTATTTATACCCAACAATCATTAATAATTACCCTTCTACCTCGAAATGTGAAAAAAACTTGCTTAATTTTAATTTTAACATTAGGCGAAATTTGAACGGATAACCCCCCCCCCCCCCACTCGATTTTTTTATGCGTACGCCCCTGATCATTTGGCGAAAAAAGGAAAAAATGCTATTTCTTCTATTTTTTGTGATGAGCTTAATCGAATTAACCTGAAACTGTATTGTATTGAGTCGTATTTCAGTTTTTTAAAAACAAAAATTTCCCATTTTACTTAAAAAGTGAGTTGTTACATATGCAAATGATAAAATATAAAAAGTTTTTTCTCTGCCAAATGTTAAAATTATCAATTAAATGGAAAATTCTTCATGTAGGGGGGATACTTAAATAATTTATGATTTTTATCGGAATTGATTAACTTATATAAGACACATTTGCATTGATAATTATTTTCGCTCGCAGCTTCAATGACTTACATTTATATTATTATTCTGTAAACTTTAAATTTGATCAAAGTTGTGAAAATAAAGGATATTAATCACTATTATTTCATGATAGCACAGCTAACGAATCAACACACATTTTGTTAAAAATAAGATTATGAGGTAGAAAATTCTAAATAATTCAATAAAATCTTCCCCAGAGAAATTTTTTATTACTCGTTTTTTTATAATGCTAAAAAACCCACCCCTGCCCAAAAAAGTATTAATTTCACCGGAATTAAATTACGCGTGTTACGTATATTTTGTGTGGCTGAATCGAAAACCGAAATATTTCTATTAGGTCCAGTTTGCAAAAAAAAATGAGTGAAAACGGGGTTAAAGTAAAGGTTTGAGCTTGTACAATCGTCTCTCTCATTCAACAACTAATAATTTAGAATTTGAATAATGAATTTTTAATTAAATTGAGAAATGGGTTTTGAATTACTGTCCAAAGCGAGGTCCAAAGTAGTAAAAACGTGCGTCTCAGACTTAAAGTAAAAGCTATCTCGTACATTTACTCGGAACTCGTCGACTTTTTATGAATCAAACTATTTTAGTCTTTATGTACCAGCCAATAATCTAGAAAATTAATTCTCAGTTCTTATTTAAACTGAAGAATGGATTTTCTAGAACGTGTTTTGTCTCGACTGAAAACTGGCCAAAGTGGGTGAATTCATTATGCTGTGCTAACTTTCAATTGATGATTTACCATTCGAATGCAAAGAAAATTAAAAGTTCGGCATTTACTTATTTGAAAGTGTATTATAAATAACAAGAATATTATATTTTGAGAATACTTAACATTTTACCATTTTACAGACATATCTATGTAAAAAATCAATGCAAATTCAAATATTAAAAATTAAAGATACTAATTAGACCTTCAAATGCTTTGAAAATTTTTTAAATTAAAAACATTTAAATGTGCAATCAAAACTCAATAAAAATAAAATTTAAAAACCTTCGAATTAGAAAAATGTATTCCCTTATTTCATCACTTCTTGTTCATTCAAAGCGTATTTCGAAAATGTTTTAAATATTGAAAAAGTTTATTCTTAAGATACCGATTATAAAAATAAAGTCTTAACAAAAAAAATTATTAAATAATATTATATTATATGTATTATATTATATGTATTACAAAAAATGGTTGTGGCTTTCCTTTTTGTTATATGCAGTGTAGTTTATAGATACTGTTATCAATAGAAAAACCTAATTGGAGTCAAAGTATATGATGATAACTGCGGTTAATAGTTTGAGAAATAAGCTTCCTTTTCGCAAAAGAGAATTTCATTTTTTTTTCAGACTCAGATCCATGAGAATCTGCGACACGACCACTACGAAGTCACAACTCGCAAATATTTGAAAGAGACTAAACAAAAATTCAAGAAAACGGAAAGGAAGTATCTAGGTACACCAAAAATATTTGCTCTACATTGACCGTATTTCGGTTAACCTAGACACGGCCAAATTGACAAGTTTTTGAACATTTCATTATAATTTGTATTTCCAAATTTACATTTATTGCAGGGAGAAATAGCACCCTCCATAATTGATAGTAAATCATTCCCTATACAAGTTAATAATATTTTTCCTTTAACAGAACTATAGTTTTTTTCTAGAATTTATGATTCAATGCTCCGACAACCGTGATAAGTCTGAACTATTAACATCAGTAAAGATGGCATAATCCAATGCCACAATTTTTGAATGAACTCGATGTGTCATCAGGATATGATAATCGTTTCATTAGGTATACTTTATGAGATATTCTGTTGCATCTAGAATAATGAATATCTATGCTAGATTGCATTATTTTTCACTCCATATAATTAAGTTGCCAGCTTTATCGGCGAATAATTAGTATTCAGTTCTTATCTTCAAGAAATAATAGAAGGAAGTGAAAAATCATGACTATTTAGTATCGGTAATCTCTAAATTTGAATCAATGAGATTATATTGTGAATTAGTGAATATTCTTATGTTACTGATTTTTGATTAAGTGGCCAAATGCTCGCTGATTCAAATTTAGATAGTAATGCTTATGAAAAATAATTATGTAGAATGCCGAAAATTAAAACTAGGCATTACTAGATTATAAAACTCTTGCGAAGAAAATTCACTTTCTCTATTTTCGATTTAATTAAATATTTGTCTTTAGTTCTTATATAGATTGTTTAATCGACTGTGTTATCGTTGCTTAAGATTGTTGTGTAATGAGTACATAACTGTAACCAGTTTAAGGTCAATTTATAGTTTTTAGTGGATTAATGGAGACAGTTGGTTTGAATATTAAATTATGCTTAAAAATATTACAAAAATTGAAAACATTAAAACCTATTTTAAACTATGTAATAAAAATACTCCTACACATAAAAAAATATAGTTCGAACTAAAAAAGACTAAACAATCAAATCAGTAAAAGTAAAATATAGTTAAATAAAGTAACTTTTGTTTTTGAAACAGTTAATTGCAACCTTGATTCAAGGATTTTCATATCTTTGAATCAGCTATGTGACATCATGAGTTTCAAATGCTATACATAATCGAAACTTCAAGAGCAAAATTTCTGTTTAATATGAAATATGGATAAATGAAATTAGTTTTAATCCAACTTTCAAAAAGTTACAAGAGTTTGAAAACCTCTGTCAAAAATGATCCTATTTCATTAGTGCTATATTCAGAACTCTAACATTTTTAATTGAGCTCTACATAATGTTTGTTTTTTATGATTTGCTTATGTGATTCATTAATATATCCAGGCGGAAAAATTACACATAATAAATTTTGGTACAAAGCACTGATTTAAACATTTCGCTAACATCGTTAGCTCGTTTCTAACAATATTTGTCGCTGCATTAAGGATAAATATAGCTGGCTTCGCTGTCATTTTTTTCCTTACATTCTTTTTCAGATCGATCATTAAAAATATTTAAATAATGTCAAGAGCTATATAAAAAAATGCGAACTTAAATATATATCTAAACAAAAATTTGGATGCATCTCTTGTCTTCGAAAATCAATGGTTATATTATCCAATTTTAATGCTTTTTAAAGTAAAGAAAACTATTTTGTTTGTTTTCTCACTAAAGTAGCAAATTATATACATTTCGACAATTATATAAATGATTAGATGTATGACTAATATACATTTATAATAAAGTATATTGCTTTGAAACATTGTAAGAGAAAATTGATACCAACATCCGAAATACTAGTTCTCTCAAAAAATAAGTTTTTATATAATTTTGAGAATGAAAATAATACTACTGATGATGCAATTTCAAATTAAAAACATTATTATTAATAATTATTTATTATTATTTATAATGGTTTTTATAATTGAATTTGTTCTTACTATCGCTTACCACTTTTGAAAAATGTTTGAACTGTTCTGTGGCTGAAATCGTTTAAACTATTTTTTTTTAAAGAAATCTGTTTTGAAACAAATAACTACATTTAAAGATTGTTTACCTATTTTCCAAATTGAAAACAATAGAATTGTATTCAATGTTTTTTCCGAAATATAAACCATGATTGATTCAAATTCAACCATTTTGTTATATTGTTGAGAAGTTTAACAAATTTTTCAGAAACAATAATGTTTTTTCTTTCATAATAATTTATTTTTAATACTATTTCAGTTCATAAAATCATAAAAAACTTTTTTTTTAAGACTTGATTTTTGGCACGACATATGCCTCCTAAAACCTCTTTCGAGATACACGGAGAAAATCTTCAGACTTCGGTTCTTTTTCATATCGAAAGGAAAGTCTTTCAATTTCGTTTATTTTTGAATAAATAAAACGTAAAAACTTAATAGCTTTTTCTACGTGTACGATGTTATGACATCGAAGATTATTTGAATAACTTCATATGTTTATGTTATACAATTTTTTCATCGTTTATGTTAGAAACTTATTTTCGTATTTTCATAAAAAATTTCTGATATGAAAAATATGATTATATCTGGCAGTAAAAACTTGAAATTATTAAGTTATAAATTTTACAAAACCATAACACATGTTTCTAAAAATAATTCTGTACGTAATTTAATTACCATGATCTAATGTGAACTAATTTCAGTTTAACTCCTATTGAACTTTTGTCTAATTCACAATTCTGATACAAATTTAAGTCAATGATCTATCATTTTTAAAAGTTCTAAATTTTTAACGTTCTAGGAATAAATTATTATTTATATTATAACTTTAAATAAAAATTATAAGTTAAGGTCTTCGACAGTTAAATTTTGGTATTCTTTTCCAGCGTTTTTAATTCGATATTTTGAATGAATATTTTAAGGTTTAAAAAATATTAAAATTGATGCAAAATAAAAAATTCTTTTGACTTTGAACATAAGCCGGGCACAAGATATCCGAATTACAAAAAGCCAGTTATACTTATTTTTAAAAAACTCAAACCTATAAAAATACCATCATATTTTTCTATTTTTTATTTTTTAAATTTGAATTTAATTACTCTTTTTAAAATCGAAAATTTTGATTGGAATTGAATTACAAAATTGTTACTTGAGATATTTTTCTTACTTCTAATAACTCTTCATATTTCTTATATGTTTTACATTATATGGTTCGTAACAATAATGTTCATGTCAATAACAATTTTTCAAAAAAATATGAGAAAAATTGTGCTTTACTATTATTATGAAAATATAAAGTGTTGTATCTTGAAGACTTATTGGGGCAATTTTAACGAACGCAGGTGGAAACATCAAGGAAATTTTAGCCCAACAGAATAATACCAATTTACCTCAGGAGTACCTATCATTTTTTACGTATTAATTGCAGTGAAAATCACGTGCTCAGATAAAAAAAATAAGAAAAATTGTCTTGCTATTTGATAATTCTATCTTTGAAGTGTATCAAGAATGTATCTTTTCCAGGATCAGTACGCTTTTTTTTTAAGGAAGCTGCTAAATGTAGGTAAAATATACACACCTTTGATCATTTTGATTTTAGTAGCAAAAGTAGGATTTTAAAATCCAACTTTATTTGTCAAACTTTGTTTTCTACCAAGCACACAGTTACTTTAACTAATAAAATGGTAATAAGAACTTAAAACAATGTCTGTACCATTACTAACAAAATGATTGTATAAAAGATATATTTTTCAGTGTACTTCATGCAGTTCTCATATATTTGTAATGCTTTGATCGGACTTTGTATTAGAAATTTTTAGATTAAAAAAAAATTAATTCCTATCGTCTTTACATTTTATTCCCTTGCTGAAATCCCTCCAAATTCTTACAAAAAAGAACCGATAAAAAGCGTTACTCACGATTCTGAAAAGAAAGGGTCTATCCACCTAAATGAAACCGGAAGTGGACAGCTTCGGCGAGATGGAATCACCGACGCCTCCCCGGTGGAAGGGAGCTTGGAAAGATTCTTAACTCTCGCTTTCACTTGGTGGACACACTGCACTGTAATCCTTACAAAACAACACGCACGTAATCAAAGATCGAATAAAACTCGCCCTTAATTGTCTGTCGTGTTACAATCCTCAAATTCTAAATCACCAACCAGCCAGATATAAAATCAATTCAGCCCCGTAGCTAGTTGCAACTCGGAGGTTGCAATAAATAATAAATAGCCAGTTAGTAGAGCGTTATTGTTATGCATCCGCGCATCCAATCTAAAGTCAAGTCTCCAAGTCCGAAGAACGTCTCTGCACTCGGCTTTATACTTATCGGGACTTGCATATAACCCCGCGCGACCCTTCCTACTACTTTCTGTCGAGGCCTTTTCAGAAGCTGATTTTTGCATGGGCTGGTTGGCCAGCGGACGGCGCTATCGTTTTGAAAAATCCCCTACCTGGTCCTCCACTTCATGCGCCGACTGATTAACCGGTCTGCAGTCCCTCTTGCTGGAGAACTGGTGGTGGTACTTGTCTCTTTCACAGTCAGTAGTGCTTAACATAAACCGATATCGATGGCGATGAAGAATGGAGATGATAGTGACCCTGATGATGGTGGGATTTCCGAGATATTCCAAAAACTTGTCATTCATTGACTTTACTGGTTTCAATTGAGCAACACAAGAGATTCCGAAGGTATTCTTTATCCCAAAACTTTATTAAACGCTGAACACAGAGGACAACTGTTTACAGTGTTTTTATCTAATTTTGGATAAAAATCGTTTTTGGGAGATCGTCCTCAGTTGAGATCATCTTCTTAAAATTAATACTTGATGGATACTATTTCAGAAGCTTTGCTTATCACATATATCTCTCCGTCTCCCTCAGCACCCTACACCCTTGCCCCTTTGATAACGAGCCCAACTTCACCCCATCGCCACCCCTCCCTTTAGACCACCTCGTATCGATATGCCCCTTATACATGTACTCCTCATAACCCGTCTACCTTATTTTCCCCTTCATCGCCATTGGGTCTGATGCCCTCTTTATTCCCTCCTCTCTCACATCACCCCCAAGCCTACGATCAGACACTATGTTTTGTCAATATTATTGTCACCTATAATTACTCCCGCCTCTATTCCATATTTATGCTCAAACTCATTAGCCGTTACTCCATGTTTCCTTCTTTCCTTGTCAATTTCTAGGGCATCTTTCTGAGAAAAAAATGCTATTGAATAAAAATGAGCCACTTAACAATTCGGTCAAAAGCAGATACTATTGATCCAAATGAATATTCAATAAAACAATAATTATTTATTTCAGGTCAACAGTAATGTTATGAATTCGGTAGTATATTCAATAGGGTTGTCCAAAAATTCAACTTTCGATTTTTAGTGTTTTTCCCCCATTTTGTTCGTTTGGTTGGAAAATAAATTCCGTAATCTTTTTTTTCAAGGTTAACCGGTGCCCCAGGGCTTTTAAAATTACAATGGGTTTTAAATGGGAAAAGCTCAATTTTCAAAAAAATTGAGAAAAGAAGTACTTGTTATACATTTTTTGTGAATTAAAGTATTGTCACCTCTCAAGGAGTATTAAGGGAATAGTTTCCACTCAATAGCTTTTAATTTGGACGCACCCAAATCCCTTAATATGTGCCCAGAAAATATCCCAAAAACAGCAACATAGCAGTTTTCCATAAAATTCATGCTAAAGACGGTAAAGTTTGTCATGATCTATTTTTAATCGATAATAATTGTTATAAATTGATAATAAATAAATTTTTTAAACAATTAGTACTTGTCTAAACAATTTTTTCCCCCTGTAATTCGTGAAAAGTTATTATCTTTCGGAATCAGTCGTACAAAGATTATGAATGTCAAGAGTAGTAGTTCTTGTTTAACTTATTTGGTAATTATTTAAATAATTGTTATTTGTTTAAACAATTTTTTGTCCCTAAAGTCGTAAAAAATTTATTTTTAAAGGATCTTTGGTAATTACTCAAACCATTTTTATTAGTTAAAACAATTTTTCCCCTTGTAAAACGTGACAAATTATTACTTTCTGAAATTAATGACATAACTAAAGGAATTTAAGAGTAAAATTTTGTTTCTACAGAATATTTGGCAATCTTTTAAAATAATTTAATTTTTTTAAACAATTTTTTTTGTTTAAACATTTTTTCCTCTGTACATTGTGATTTTTTTTCTTTTTAGCAATTAATGACACATATAACGCATTTTAAGAATAATATTTTTTTGCTTACGATATTTCAAAATTATTTAAACAATTAATAATCAATAATAATCATTATTATAAACAACTTTTTCAGTGTTATGAATAGTTATTTTTTCAGATAGATAGATTATTTTTTCAGAATAAGAGCAAGTGAATGATTAATAGTTGTTTAAATAATTGCAAAATATCTAAAGCAAAAAATATTACTTTTAGCACTCGTTACTTGTGTCATTAATTGCAGAAAAGAATAAAGTTTTACGATTTAAATTGTTTTTAACATTCTTTAATTGTGTCATTATTTCCAGAAAGTTTTTTAAACAATTGTTTAAAATTGTTTAAATAATTACCAAATAAGTTGAACAAGATCTACTACTTTTCACATTCATGAACTTTCTACGATTTATTTCGAAAGATAATGACTTTTGACGATTTAAAGGGGGAAAACAATTGTTTAAACAATTTAAAGTTAATAAAAATATACTTTAAAACTCGTCAATTATCGATTAAAAATAAATCATGTTGAAATTTTTTGTAAAGCACCGTCTTTAGCGTGAATTTGCTAGAAAAATTGTATTTTGCAGTTTTTGAGGAATTTTCCGGGCTTAATTTAAGGGATTGGGGCGTTTAAAAATTAAAAGCTATTGGGTGGAAACTATTCCTTAAATACTCCTTAAGAGGTGACAATACTTTAATTTACAAAAAATGTATAACAAGTACTTCCGTTTTCAATTTTTTTGAAAATCGAGCTTTTCCCATTTAAACCCCCATGTTAATTTGAAAACCCCGGGGGCACGGGTTAACGTTAAAAAAATTACAGAATTTATTTTTCATGAAAACGAACAAAATAAGGGGCAGGGTTATGAGCAAAAATCGAAAGTAGTATTTTTTCTCAGTGTAGTTGCACCCTTATTTATATACAACTTTTTTATATTATTATTTTTCCCTTTATACATCTTCTTTTTGCACCCTCTTTTAAATGAAAGACCCCCATCGTATACATCCCATACTTCCTGGCCCTGGTTACAGCACCCTCTATACCCCTTTCCTATAAACAATACCCGCCCTGACCCTCAACCCATCACCCAATGCCCCTCCTCCCAATACACCTTACTTTATACTCCTTCACCTGAAAGCCTCACCATATACCCCAGTTCTTCTCCCCCGCCTTACCCCCCTTACACCTCATCTTTCCAATCTCTAATAACTTTTTACTGTTAATATGTTGAAAGCGTATCTAAAGTTGTGCTTAATGACCTTTTTACATTCTGATCCTAATGGGAAGGTATTGGTTTTATGTAAAATTTTACTTTGTCGGTTTTTATCAAATCTCAAAGTTTTGAGACCTCTCGAGTCAGAAAAAACTATTTTGACTAAGGTGCCTGCCAGTCGGTCTGTCTATCTACAGCCTGTATCGTGTAGATTTTTTTCGAGATTGATTAGATTGGATTCCGTTTTAGCTCACTTTTTGAACGCCTTAAAAGTTCTTTAAACAGCTATTTTGAATAAAAATTCAAAAAGTGAAAGCATTTTCCAAAAATTTTGAGACAATTTTTTTCATGTTTAAAAAATTCTATGTACGGATATTCATAGAACTCGGAAACTCGAACAATTTATCGCCCTAAAAGATCATATCGACTTTTTAAATTTTGTAAAAAGTCGAAAATTCGCATTTTGATCGCACGTAACAGAATAACAAATAAACAATTCAATTTTGCGGTTCCTCTCCGACGAATGGAACAAGGATTTAAACAGATTACAAGAAATACAGAATATATATTGATTATAATGGAAATGTTTATATATCCACTATCCCCAATTAAATCCATTACAATAATTTAAATCCATACAATTATATCTATTAGTCAATACAAATTTTTGTCTATCGGTTTCAATCCTTATATTCCCAGTGTTTCTATTGGCATGATTTCTACGATTCTTCATGTTAATTCTTTCTGTCCCGAAAGTTAGATTGTAGTTTTTATCTTACGTATTTTTTTACGGGCATAAAGACTGCATTTGTCGAGCACAAACCAGCACAAGTTTTAGTTTTCCGAAATTAAATTTTTTTGTATCTCTTATGTTTTTTGAGTTTTACATTTCGAGGTTTCATATGAGAACGGTTGATCTCATGTAATTTTGTTCGAGAGAATAAAGAATGCATTTGTCGAGCAAAAACGAGCACAAGTGTTAGTTTTCCGAAAATTGACTTTTTTGGATCTTTTATTTTTTTTTTTTAGTTTTACATTTTGAGTTTTCATATGTCGAGCACAGCTCATCACAAATATACTTTCGAAATTTGACTTTTTCGGCCCTCTTATGTTTTTTGAGTTTCACGTTCCGAATTTTCATATGAGAACGGTTGATCTCACGTAATTGTGTCAGGAGGACTAAAGACAGCATTGGTCTAGCACAACTCATGAAAAGTTCTTTTTTTCAAAATTGGACTATTTTTGGATCTTTTATGTTTTTTTTAAATTTCATATGAGGACTGTTGATCTTACGTAATCTTTTTAAACGGGAATTAAGACTGCATTTGTCGAGAAAAACCCAGCACGAGTTTTATTTTTACGAAAATTGACTAGTTTCGTATCTTTTCTTTTTTTTTAGTTTTACATTTTGAGTTTTCATATGTCGAGCACAACTCATCACAAGTTTCAGTTTTTCGAAATTTGAGTTTTTTTGGATCATTTATATATTTTGAGTTTTAAATATTGAGTTTTTATATGAAAACTTTTGATCTCACGTAATTTTGTTAGTGGGAATAAAGACGGCATTTGTCGAGCACCACTCATCAAAAGTTTTATTTTTACAAAATTTGACTATTTTTGAATCATTTATGTTTTTTAAGTTTTAAATTTTGAGTTTTTATATGAGAACTGTTGATATCACGTAATTTTGTTACAGGGATTAAAGACAGCATTTGTCGAGCACAACGCATCACAAGTTTTTTTTTTCGAAATTTGACTTTTTTCGGATCGTATATTTTTTTTTAGTTTTCATATGAGAATTGTTGATCTTACGTAATCTTTTTAAACGGAAATAAAGACTGCATTTGTCGTACAAAAACCAGCACAAGTTTTATGTTTTCGAAATTTTTCATTTTGATATTTGAACATCTGATACAAACCTGATGCAAACCACACAGCATGGGATGAGAGCCATGTAGAGACCGGGTACGAAACTTACATTACACCAGATGTACAGGAAAAAGTTTATTCGTTAAAAAGTCACGAAATTGTAGCTAGGTTTTGGATATGAGATCGAAAAATGAAACAGTGAATCCTAATATTTCTATGAGAAATGTATGGGCTAAATTTCGAAGTTTTTTTACAAACAGCTTGAATTTGCTGCGAATATTTCCTGACAATTTCAGACTCAATTAAAAAAAGAAAAATTTTATTTTTATTCAATTATAATTACGCAAATACGCGCAGCTATCGAGGCGAAACAATAAAGGTTTCATAAACTACTAGCAGTTCCCAGATTTGTCGGGTAAGCTCCTAAGTGCTCTAAGAATCATTTCTCAATCAGTCGTAATATTTTTGTAATTATTCGCGTGAAAAAAGATTGCTGAGCCTTTTTAGAATTCTCACATCGAATTCGTTAATTCTTAATCGAATTTCGCAGATTATTTACGAAAATACGTAAATATCCAATACATTTTTCTCATGTCCGAGACCTAGCTACTAGTCCGTGACTTTCATCAGGACAAATTTTTTTCTGTGTAGGGACCGGGTACGAAAATTATATCATACGAGGTAGAAAATGAAGAAGAAATTAGAAACCTCAATATGTTTTCGAATATATGTTTGTGAGTTTTTGCCGTAAAAAAATCAACAATCTATAATTAAAAAGATTTATTTTTCTACTTTCAAACCATAACAAAATTAGAAGTGGATTGAAAAATTTCGGAGATTCGAAATATTATGTGCATGCAGATATTAAACCGGTTTTAACCATAAAATCAGATTTTGGGAGCGTTATAGAAATTTCTTAAATCACACTTTTTTTTAGTTCCACTACAAAGAGAGAATTTTCATGAGATCAATTCACCGAAGCGGTTGATTTTAGAGCTAGAATTTTTACGTGCTTTAAAGTCTCGGACTCTATGATCTAAAAGCGTAAATTCGAGACTTGAGAGCAAAGATGCGTGGCCTAATGCCGGAAACTTCGAGACTGTTGCTTTAAAAGCAAGGGATCCGAGATTGTTCTCGCGTCAAAGCGTGCTAAAATCAAGGAGCAGTACCGTGAATTAATATCTCAAAACTTCTCAGCGTGTAGATCTATACAGTGTTTATCATGTTTCGTGAAAAGTATATTGAGTTTTCTTTTTGCAACACAATGTAATAAATATCAACTATTATATAAAATGATTTTTATGGTTTTTAAAAGGATCTTATATTATTCATGGAAAGATTGCAAATACTACTAAAAATTTACAAGTAAAAAAAATTGAGGACTTTCAATTTGTTTTTAGTGTTTCTCAGCATAAGCCGCAGTCTCTAAACACGAATCGGAGGTTAGTGCACGAACCTGTAGGGCCCATATGCGCGTGTATCACCAAATTTCCTATCCTGTATGGCGTGTTTTAGTGAAATTTGCGTATGACATTTCTAAATAAGTAAAAAAAATATTTTTTGGCTGGTGTGCAAAGTTGCTTATGTCTAAAGTGTGCATGCGCGCCAACTGAAACGCATTAAAATAACCGTTACTGCCTTAAAATTTGTAACGTGTTAACTTAATCTTAATGTTTTTTAAGGCACACGTTTACGTTGCCGTTTCTTGTTTTAAAGTAACGGGCTACCGTTACCCTTATTGAAAAAAGTAACGCGTCACCTTGGTGTAAGTTATTTTTTAAATAAAAGTTTTGATGCTTCATCTTAAATTCCGAAAAGCTTTATATAGTTTTTTAAAAAGTATTTTCAAGCTTAAGAATCATATTTTGATTTGTGTAATTTAATAAAGAATGTTACATTCAGGGGCAGTACACGTAGGGAATATCAGAATCCGCAAATGTTCGTTCGAATTTAATGAAACATGGTGAAATTATAGTGCTATACAAGACTTTTTGGGCCCAAAGGATTTAAACAAATTTTCAAAATATTGGGAGATACTCAATATGAAATTTTTACCTGAAAGTTTCTTGAATCATCGATATTTCTGGAACAGTTATTTGAATTTTTATTTAATCTATAAGGTGTTAGAGATTAAATTATACATTGTTAAACTAAAAATTTTTAATAAAATTTTTTTTAACTTTGCCTTTAAAAAGTCCAAACCAATTTTTGTTTCAATTTTTCGTGGAATATTCCCCTTTTTTATATTTTTTTCACGCTTTGTGCTTGATAATGTATTTATCTCGCGCTTCGCGCTCGGTGATGCATTCACCTCGCGCTACGCGTTTGGTCTTTCTATTTACCGTACACTTGTTTGCAAGCCTTTTAAAATTAAAGTTTAAAGCATCGACAACTGTCATTTGGTGATTATAAATTCTCTTTTGCTAAACAAATATCCTTTTTAATTCTTTTTTTATAATTCCTCAAATAAAAGTATTTTTACTGTATTATTTTTATCATTAAAAAAATGCGCATTCTATTAAAATAAAATTTTTTATTAAACATTTTACTGCAACTTGTGTCGTTTTTCCAAAAAGTTCATTTTTTAGATTTATGATATTTTATTAATTAGGGTTTATAACAAACTCGTAGATATTTTTTGCTTAAACAACTTTTGTCTCTCAATTTTGTTCGTCTCTTGTGTCGTTTTTCCAAAGATTTTTTTTTAAAAGATTTAATATTACTGTTTACGATTGAAAGAAAATCCAATTATCCTATCTAAAAATGTTATAGATCTTTTTACAGTGAACAACTTTAGTCTGTTAATTTTAGTTGGAACCTTGTGTCGCTTTTCGAAAAAATTAAGTTTTTTCATTTTGAATGTCATTGTTTTATTTTCAATGTTGTTTCTTACGACTAAAAGCAAAAACTATGCGTCTTATCTAAATGTGATTAATGACAAATTTGTAGATCTTTTCAGGGCGCGCCTTTTCAGTGGATGCATTTTTTTATCTTGCATAGTTTGACCGCAACATGGAATTTTTGATTTTTCATTATTTTTTGTGTGATCAAAATTTGAATTTTCAACTTTTCGACAAAATTCAAAAAGTTCTCATGATAATCTTGTCGGGCTTTCAAAAATCAGCGTTTTTTTTCTTTTGACTTTTTACATATCGTGCGTTGTTTGGCTTAAAATGTTCATTTTGTTTTGTTTTTTTTTTTATTTTGAAAATGCTATAACTCTGATCATTTTAATTTTATCAAAAAAAGTCATAAGGATAAATTTGTTAACTTCCAGAGTACTATAAATAACCGTACATAGAATTTATAGATCTTGAAAAAAAATAGTTTGAATATTTTGAAAATGCGCTCACTTTTTGAATTTTTATCCAAAATAGATTTTTTACGAACTCTCTCTTTGCTTTTAGGCCCTTAAAAAGTGTACCAAAGCAGAATCCGATCTGACCAATCTTTCGAAAGTTATCGTGCCTATAGAATACAGACTACAAACTACAGGCAGGCAAACAGAAAGACATACTGACAGACACCTTTGTAAAAATCGCTTATTCTGACTCAGGGGTCACAAAACGTGGAGATTTGATGAAAACCGACAAAGTGAAATTTGACATGAAACCAATGCCAATTAGGATGAGAATGTAAAAATCAATTGACACTCTTCTGGGTCCCAAGATATCGCCATTTTATTGAGACCATTCGCTGCTCTATGCCAGCAGTGCGACCACTCGCAGAAGATAGAAGCTGAAAATTTCGTTTATCTTTGCGGGGAATTTTCGCCATATTCAGCCTGGCTAGGGTTTAATAATTAGGGATCCGTGAACTGAAAATGTTGTTGGCTGGTCATGAGAATTGTTATAAACAAGCTCTATTACCATTCACTGAATATTATAGATTTCTTTCCTTTAAAGAATTCTTCGGCATTAATATTACTTAATTTTATGAAAAAGGGATACTTGATCACAAAAATATGTCTCCTGATACTTTTTGTTAATTTCAGAAACAAATTACCTAAACAAATTCCCATTAAAGGAAATTTGAAGCAAAAAAATGTTGTCTTCTAATTGTCCCTGAGTTATATTGTCAGTGAAGTTTTGTATTAAAAAAATATTATTCGATATTATTTATTAAATATAAAAAATTATATAAACATATGTTAACGGTAGACATTTCCAGACACAAAATCAAGTCACTTCTAACGCTTCCATTTGAAAAAGTTCTATATAGTTCATAGGGTGTTTTTTATATTCTCGTCCTAATGAGAAGGTATTGGTTTTATGTAAAATTTCACTTTGCCGATTTTCATTAAATCTCCACGTTTTGAGACCTCCTTAGTCAGAAAAAATGATTTTTATGTCTGTCTGTATGTAGTCTGTAATCTGTAGTATGTAGTCTGTAGTATGTAGTCTGTAGTATGTAGTCTGTAGTATGTAGTCTGTAGTATGTAGTCTGTAGTATGTAGTCTGTAG
>JAAAKG020168816.1:0-27834 GCA_010014905.2 Druon quercuslanigerum | reverse complement strand
GCAAGGTGAAGTTACCGCTGTAGGAGATATTGCTTTTCGGGGTTGCACGCACACTTGCAACTAACTGTTCACCTACATGCATTTTCAATGCCATGTAGTACCCAAAATACTCACCGGACCCAAAAATTTTTTGGGACTTTTTGACTTGATTTTTTTTCTCTATCTACCATCACAAGGAACGACAATTCTCGTGGGACACCCTGTATAAAAGTTCTATAAAAAAATATTTTTAATTTCTGGCAATCTTTTCAATTTCTTGAAACCCTTGGAGATTTGATAAAGTCATATAAATCTGGTATAATTTCTTAAAATACTTCCAAATCACTTGAAACCCTTGTTATCGCAAGAAATCTTATGACAATAAATTCATTTTTTAAAGTTCCTTGAAAACCTGTTTAGATATTTAAAAATACTTTGAATCCCGTGTCATTCCGCAAAATCTCTTTACATGTTTAAAAACCTTTGAAATCTTGTGCAAGACTGGTTCAATCTGACGAGTAAGGCTTAAGATCCGTGTAAATTCATTGAAATCCGTTTATTTTCATAGATGTATTAGAAATCTTTTAACTTTTTGAAAACTCTATATAATTCCTGGATATCTGTGGAATTCTATGAAATCCCTTGAAATAATTTTAAATTCTACAGAGAATAAATGAATAGATCATCCGTTTGTAATTTCCCTATTTTTTGCCACAAAATTTTCAGTATTTTACCATAATTAATTTATACAGTAAGGACGTTTAATTCGGTTTTCAATTCTCCCGCGCTCGAGATCTTGCGCTGATTGGTGAAATGCTCCGAAACTGATAAGACCGGCGCAAAGACGTATAACCTAATTATAAAAGAAGGTTATGTTCCCTAGGGTTAAACGCGCATTTCAAATAAATAATTAGTTATAAATTTAAAAAAATGTAACACAACATTTAAAAGTGCTCAAAAATACTGTTGGGACGTGCATTACGTGTTTGTATTTTAAGCTGGAGTTCATTTTCACTTAAGTGGCGGTACATGAGTGATATTTGTCGTTTGACAAGTGTCAAAATCTATGTATTTCGAACTTAATTAAATAATTAAAGTGAATATTTGCGGGTTAGAAGTAAGTAATTGGTAATAAAATATGCTTTTTTACTTATTGAAGTAAATATGGGAATCAAGCTCTATTGAAGGCAAGAGTTTCGATAAATATCATCAACTGTAAGTGCAATTTTTAAAAAATAATCACTCCAAATACTAGTGCTCGGATCGATTTATGTTTATAAAAAATTTGATGCATGCCAATTAATGCATTATACCTTGAAGGAATAACAACTACTCACAAGTGAGACCAGTACTTTCATACTTTTAAAAGGTAATATGTATTCTTAATATTTTTTTGCTTAGATTTTTTTCGTTTCCACAGATTTACAAATTTATAAACATAGCTACTGCAACAAAAAATGTAATTCGTATGTTTATAAAAATTCTAACGATGAATCTTCGAATCAAATGATGAGAGTTAAGAAGCGGCGAATTATTCCTATACACTAGGTATCCAGTGACATTAAAAACCTGTAATTCTCCTTGAATTCATTTCTTACCTCGGAGTCTCCTTGAGTTTTTTACGAGAACCTTAAGATAATTTTGTTTTCTTTTGTAATAGTAATTTTATTGACATACGAAAAGTAATTTAAATCTTTTAGTCTATTATAAAAGAAACATCTCATTTCAAATAAATCTTGCTATTTTTTTTTTCTTTATCACGATATAATTTATCTTTTATTCGTTACAGAATAAATACAGAGATTTCTAGACATTTTTTTTTATAGCTTACCATTTATTTTATAGATTGAAATGAACAGATTTAAAATCCCTTTTAAAATCTTTAATACCCTTTAAACCCTTAAAAGCTTTATGAAATTGTTACGCCATATTTGAAATATGGTAGACACGCCTTTGTAAATTGTTCAACATTCTTTTTAATATTTTTAAATCTTAGAAACATTTTGAAAACTTTAGTGTGTCTATCTAGTGCATCTTTAGTGTAATATGGTGTATACACAAAAAACCGAGTATTGAAACTCTTGAACATTGAAGATTTGAACTAATAACTGTTATGATTTTCAACTTAGATATCACAAAAAATGTATGTTTTAACATTCTATATTAGCGGAGAATAATTCACAATGGTAAAATCACTTCATTTCAATCTATAAAATAATTGGTAAAGTCTAAAAAAATGCCTAGAAATCTCTGTATTTATTCTGTAACGAATAAAAGATAAATTATATCTTGATAAATAAAAAAAAATTAGTAGCAAGATTCATTTGAAATCAGATGTTTCTTTTATAATAGAAAAAAAATTTAAATTACTTTTCGTATTTCAATGAAATAACTATTTCAAAAGAAAACAAAATTAGCTTTAGGTTCTCGTAAAAAATTCAAGGAGACTTTAAGGTTAAAGTAGAACTCAAGGAGAATTCCAGGTTTTTTATAGGAATAATTCGGCGCTTCTTAACTCTCATCATATGATTTGCAGATTCATCGTTGCAATGTTTATAAACATACGAATTACATTTTTTGTTGCAGTAGCTATGTTTATAAATTTTTAAATCTGTGGAAACGAAAAAAATCTAAGCAAAAAAATATTAGGAATTGAATTAAACTTACTGCATAATACGTTTTAAAAGTATGAAAGTACTTATCTCACTAGTGAGTAGCTGTTATTCTTTCAAGCTATAATGCATGTATTGGTATAAATCAAATTTGTTATAAGCATAAATCGATCCGAGCATTAGTATTTGCAGTAAACACTTTAAAAAATGACACTTACAGTTGATGATACTTACCGATACTCTTGTCGCCAAAAGCGTTTGATTCCCATACTTAATTCAATACGTAAAACAGCAGATTTTATTACCAATTAATTACTTCCTACCTGCAGATATTCACTTTAATTAATTAATTAAATTCGAAGTACATAGAATTTGACACTTGGCAAACGACAAATATTACTTATGTACCGTGACTTAAGTGAAAATGTACTCCAATTAAAAAAAAAACATGTAATACACGTCCTAACAGTATTTGTGAACATTTTTAAATGTTGTGTTACACTTTTGAAATTCATAACTAATTATTTATTTGAAATGCGCGTTGAACACTGGGGAACATAACCTTCTTTCATAATTAGGTTATACGGCTTTGTGCATGTATTCTGATTCTCGGAGCCCTTGACCAATCAGCGCAAAATTTCGAGCGCGGGAGAATTGAAACCCGAATTAAAATCGCCTATGTAATACTTTTTTGCATTACAAAGATGCTCAACGGGTTGCACTGTATGTTAAAGGTATAATCATTATATTCCCTATGACTACAAGGAAAACGTCCTTACTGTATATTGATTTTCTTAGAATGATTTTCTGTCATGAGTTTCTCTAGAATAACAAAAAAAAAAAATAAGAAATTCAATATAGAAAAATCATATGATAGTCACTGAATAGCCTACAAAATTTTCCCATAAGGTGGAATTACAAGAGATTGTAAAATATTGTATGGGATGCATACAATTACATCAAAATTGCATAAGATTACAAGGGAATAATTTCAGGAGAAATTCACTTACCGGTATAACATAAGCTATCGAGCTCTAAACAGAGAAAATAAATCAAATTAAAAAATGCGATCTAATTTTTAGAAAGCATAGGAAGATGTAAAACTGGTGAGCGTGATTAAGTAAAGTTCAAATAATGAAAAAATTGATATGAAATAATATAATAGAAAGGAAAATGATTCGAGAAAAATTGAGTTTGAAGCTTGACATGCAAATGTTTCATCTTGACAATAAAAAACTCAATACTTTGACAAAATACCCTATAAAGAAAATGTGCATTTTGACTTAAAAGATTTTATACTCTTCTGTTCTGCTGGCATTGCTTGATGAAGTCTTTATCCTAATCATCGTATTCAAGAAGTACTGGCTTATCATAGCTATATAGGCCTGTCACACCTTCGTGCCTTCAAAGCTATCCCCGACTTCATAGAACATGCGAGCAAATTGCGGTCACATAATCAGCACTATTGACGTCATTATGGCCGCCGATTCACTGCTAAATGCGGCTTGTCACTGCAGCCCCAGGTTGTCTGTTACCAGCATTCGGCGGCTTGCTTGTCCACTGCCACTACTCGATTTCGTATTCCTGTCAACGAATTGAGAGACATACAAATAAACAGTCGATTGTACATTTGTGTTTCGAGCAGATCGAGAGCATTCGATCTCTAGCACCCTGTTTACTTATTTGCACATGCAAACTTGTTTCGTTGCCATCAAATCCAACAAAACCTTAGTTTGATAAGATCCTGCGCGAGGAACTACAAGCTGTGCTTCAAAGATACATACCAACGTTAATTACCTAGTAGGAGTAAATCCTGGAAAACTCAGTTAAATTCTGGAAATTGAGTCCTACCATGCAGCTTCATAGAAACCTCTTTTGATCTAAAGTCGCTGTAACTTTCAGTTACTTCTTGGATTATTAATTTGAAATATGAATTTATATACCAATATCTGCAATATTTATCTTCTGAGTTTAAGAAATAACAAAATAAAAATATTCCATGAAAGTATCCAATTTGTTAAGCATCAATTTTGTATACAAAAGTTTTAAACAAAATTGATCTTTAGAACAATCGTAGCTAATAGAAACACTAATATAACGGTATTTTGCAATTATTGGCTGTTTATTTACAGTATGGTGATTGACCATATAAGAGCATTATTTTAAATTAATAATTGAATGTTTTTAAACTCATTTTAGAGAAAAAAATTTGATCTTACTTATTTTCAATTTTTGTATAAGTATTTGGCAAATAGTATGCTAATTACCAAATACAGTAAGTACTTCTATAAATATGGTTATTCAGGCCGACTATTTAGTTAGCAATATATGGTAATACTACTTAATTCGTTGATACCGCTAGTTTATTGATTAACATTTTACTTCTATTAGTTCCAGTGACTATTCAGTTACTACCAACAACTAAGAAAATGGTTGTCCCAACTAATAAATCAGCTGTACGATATCTCACAAACTAAATAGTTTAACCAACTAACTATTTTTAAATGTAAATTGAATAAAGTTATAGAAAAATATCAAAAAGGTAAGGAAAAAATGGTTATTTTCCTTAAAAATATTGTTTTCTTTTTAAAAAATTTGTTCACTAAAAAACGTACAATATAGAGTAGTCTATTTATTCACTTTGGACAATAATTTGCCTTAAATGACCCTTATGTACAGCTGAATTCAAGAAGTCAGTAATAAATCAAGTCACACAAATTGCAAGTGTTTCATTAAATTTAAAGTGTATTCATAAATATTTTTTATTAACTCTTTTAACTTTTATTAACTCTTTTATTAACTTTTTTATTAACCTAATTATTATAAATTACTGCTAGGTAGCTCTTGTAGTGATTAAAGACTGTTAGTATTAAATCCTAAAATCTGATTAAAAACTTCACCTCTGAAAATTTCAAAATGCAACTTCGTTGTTAAATGCATTTTTTGTAATTTTCACGTACCTAAACCTAAAATTTTCTTTACAATTTAATACATTTTTTCAACGTTTAAATCGGATGAAAATATTGTATAATGCTCCGAAAATTGTTGAATTTACTAAAGAAGTATGTAATATTTAAGAATATTCTACAATGTTTGACAGTGTTCTATATTATTCTGAAAATAAAGAATATTCTGGAATTTTTCCAACAGCGCATTTCTTCGGGTAAGGTAATTTTATGGTAATGATTTCACATAATAAATAAGAAAAGCACTTGCGCAATATGTAAGACATGTCTTTAATTCCCTGATAATGTGAGCAAATATACATTTCTAACGTTAAAAAAATATAGAGGAGTTTATAAAAAAATATATAATATTCAATTCTTATGTTAGGTATTCTTATGCTATTTTAAATTTTCTAACAATTATTTTGGTAATACACGAAAGTCTCGCGTTTTTTCTTATAACTTATAATAATAAAAAACACAGATTTTTAAAAATTATTTTTAAAAACTCAGGGCTTCTTCAATCACAGTATTTCTATTTAGAATAGTCTGATTAACTTCCATTTTTCGTAAATTATAATCGCTTTTTGAAGTGTTTCAATTATAATTTTAGTTGGCTTTGATGCAAGTTCAAGTCGAAGAAACACAAATTTATTGAGTGTTTATATTTTAATTTTTTTTCCCACTCCGTTATCTTCACATGTACATGAAGCTGTATTTACATATATAAACGAACGGACTTCTGAGGATTCATCAGTTTCCCTCTACGAAATGCTAAGAAAATTTTATGTATACCTAAACAGACCATGATGTTCCTTTTCAGTTTTCCTATCATAATCCTTACGTTTCTCAGTAACCATATTGGTAAGTACAATAATAATAATTATTATAATTTAAAACTTGGTAAATTTATATTAGAACGTATGAAAAAAATAAAATGTTCCTCTTTCCTTTTAACGTAGAGCTTGCCCCCCCCCCTACTCTCTACGGAAAAAGAATTTTTTGAATTAATTTTCGCATCACGGTCAAAAGTCAAAATGTCAAAAAACAACATTATTCGCTCGTCTACGACACGTACTGAAAATATACACGCCTCGTGACAAGTTCCCTCCCCCATGGTGCATAAGATATTTTTATAACAAATGAATGCTGTTAGACGTTTTTTTTGTAATACATGCATCCTTTCAGTTCTGAAAATGTTCTATAATTACAGAATGCTTTTAATTTCGCGTGTCTGAAGGAGTAACTTTCAAGCATGGTCACGTTAGATTAAGATAGAGTGTAACGTCAGACGAGACTAATAAAAATTATACAACTATGATTCTAAGAACTAACACTTTGGACTTATAAAAGTGACCTTTAAGCAATGAATTGGTCGGGTGACATATTGAACGCACTCGAAGTGATAAGTTACAAATAAATTAATATAAATTACCGAAAATTTTGGAAATGTTTGCATACTTCAAATTTTCTGATAATTTAAAAACCGTAGTGCATACGGATCTGGCATGTTTTTCCAGATTGTAATTTTCTCGTCCGCTATATTTTGAAAACGTCATAATTATCCGTAAATTATCACTAATTTTATAAATATCCGTAAATTTTCACAACGTCTATAAATTTTCGCAAATTTTATAAATTTCCGCAATTTTCATTAATTGACAAAAATTCAATAAATTTCCACAAATATCATAAATTTCAACAAATTAAAAAATTTCTACATAAATGTGAACATAATTTTCGAAAAACTTCATAAACTACCTCAATAATAAACCATAAATTTTAGAAGTTGTGGTAATTCATCATACTTTCCATACATTTTCAAAGTTAGGGTAATTGATGTAAATATATGCCGATTTAAGGAAATATGTGAAATTCATGGCAATAGATTCGTAGATTTTGATAACGGTGATAAAAGTTCTGTCCGGCGCAAAAATTGTGGTCCAAATTTTGGATTGATTAACTTTCAATTTTTATTGCTTAGGTTTTGTTGGCTTTCTAGCTATTCAACTGATAATTCGTCCATATATTACAAACGAATTTTAAAATTTTAACCACCGCTGTTGATGGGAACCGTTCCCTTTAGCACGCAATTTACTATTTTATAATAACTTGTAACAATCACAGAAATAATTAGAATCCCATTCTTATCCTTTTGCAAGCTAAATAATAATGAAGAATAATTTTCCGGCAAATTTTCACGGAGAGATAAGTTAGTATAAATTACAGAAAATTTCAAATTTTTGTTGGAAAATTTGAATTACCGTTAATTTCAAAAAGTTCATAATTCTTTTTAATTTATAAATTAAACATGAATTTCCACTATTTTTGATCATTTATATTAGATATTCATAAGAAATGTATAAGTTCTCAAAATTTTTGAAAATTCATGATAAATTATTAAGTTACCTCCATGCGATAAATTACTATACATTACAGAAAATGTGAAAATTTTTTAACAATCTGAATTCCTGTTAATTCAAAACAATTGGAAGAAATTAAAAAATGTTTTGTAATTTATATATTTTCCATGAATTTTCGAAATGTATGGTTTCATAAATTTTTAACAATTTAAAAATTCGATGTAAATTTATAAATTAACTCGAACCCGTATTTTTACATAAATTACAAAAAAATTACTAAAAATTAGGAAAAAACTACGGAAATTTGGAGAATGTTCGAACATTTTACATTTTCGTTAATTTCTAAATTTACTAAGAATTTCAAAAGTTTGTACCAATTTATAAATTTCCAAACTTTTAGAAATTTATATAGATACATAATTTTCGTCAAACTAATAGCGATAACTAATCACATTTTTTTATATTTCAAATTTCATTCAATTTACAAATTTTCAAAAACTCAACAAAATCTTGTAATTCATAAAGTTATTCAAACTTCAAAAAATTTTCGCAATATATAAATTTACTATCAAATTTTCAAAATTTTTGGTCATTTATAAATTATTAACAGTTTGGAAATTTCTAGAAAATCGATCATTTATCAAAAATTTTTAAAATTCATGATTAATTTATAAATTACCTCAATTACATAATTTAACCTAAATTACTGTAAATTACTGAAAAAAATCCTACAATTTTTGAAATTTTTGAATCCTCTGAATTCCCGTGAGTTTCCGAATTGTACCAAAAAATTGAACTAAATTTGATTACTCTTAAACAAACAATGAATGTAAAATTAAAAATTAAAAAGTATACACAATTTTTAGTAACTTATAAATTTACCATGGATTTCCAAAATATTAAATAAGTTATCAGTTTACCATAAATCTTTAAAAATTTGTTAAATTTCCCAAATTCATATTAAAATTAAAAATAAGATTCCAAAATTCCTTGATATGAGCAGAAATAATGCATGTACTACAAAAAAATTTTAATCCCAGATTTGTTTTAAAATATCGTAGCATCCAGGGGTGGGCACTTTTCCCCATTAAAACATAATATGCTATTTTTAACAATTGAAGTTAATCGACAAACGTATTTTAATTGTCTCTGCAAATGAAAGAAACGCGCAACCTATAAGAAAAAATAATCCTGTTTTATTCAAAAAGCAATTAATAAGAAAGGCGTAGTGCTTTTTTGGATAAACAACTTTTGTGTTCTTTTTCACGAATAAAAGAAAACTACGCATCCTATCCAAAAAATTATGATTTACAAGTTTTTACCTTTTTTCTGGGTAAACAGCTTTTGTCTAATTTTTTTAAAGCCAAATTCTGTTTTTCCAAAAGTTTCACTTTTTCATATTTAATGATGCTTTTTCACATATAAAAAACTACGTGTCCTATAAAAATTGATACATAACAAATTCACTCAGAGATATTTCCTCTAGTGTCAAAAGGATGCTTTTTGACATGAATGAAAGTTCCTCTTAAATTTAAGGTTGAGAGGATTTTCATTAGGCACAAAAAGAATCTTTTGAAGAAAATATTCGTCCTTTGCGACAAACTTCTCGTAATCTTGCAGCCAAATTATTCCGTTTGTGTAAAAAGAATTTTACGTGTTTGGAAACAAAGCAGACAATAGGATGATCCGTTTATTCTAACAAAATTTTTTCTTTGAGTGTTTGAGACTTTTTTTTTGTGCATAATTTTTGTAAATACGTATTTGTTCTTATCTTGCATAGTTTGATGGCAAAGTATAATTTTTGATTTTTTATAATTTTTTGTGCTATCAAAATTTAAATTTTCCATTTTTCATGAGAAATCATAAATCTGTTATGATAACCTCGTAGGCCTTTCAAAAATCAACTTTTTTGTCCCCACAAGTTGTTTTAATCGTACATTGTTTGGTTTATTATGTTTTTTTTAAATTTTTATTTTATTTTGAAAATGTTATAGCTCTGTTATTTTCTTTTTAAGCAAAAAAAGTCGTGATGATAAGTTATTCGAGTTTCCGTGTAGTACGAATAACCGTACACATAATTTTTAAATATTGAAAAACCTGGTCTCAAAATTTTAGAAAATGCTTATATTTTTAAAGTTTTATCCAAAATAGCTAACGAATTTGATCTTAAGTTTCCGGCACTAAAAGAGTGTACCATAGGCCAATCTAATATATTAATTTTTTAAAAAGTTATTGTGTTCACAGCCAGACATGCATAAGAACATATAAACGGGTAGACACATTCGTAAATGCCTGTGTTTCGGGTTCAGAGGGACTCAAAACGTGGAGATTTAATAAATACAGCTGGCGCGGGGGGATTTAACTATACAAAAATCTAATACCGTCTCTGTTAACTTAAGTTAACATATTATTAGGCTACGAAATCCTTTCTTGTAGGCGCCCGGCACCTTCTTTGACTATTTTTTACCCTTATTAATTGTCACTTCATAATTGGCTTTCTTTAAACCTAATTTCACGTTTTAAATAACTTATTTTACGTACATAATACGTTATTAAGATACAGAAATATTTAAGAAATGCACTGCCTTATCAAAATGTCCTGAAGTAGTATGCATATGTACTTTATAAAGAAAATAATGAACTCTAATCTTAGTAGTTACTTTTATTTGTGAAGTTAATAAAAATCGATAGTTTTTGATCAATATGACCTCTTCTCTATTTAATGAAAAAACTTGCGAAGTTCGCACACTCAGTTTAACAATTCAATTATTGAAGTTTTCTTAAACGAAACAAGATATTTGCTAAACATTTAATTCGTTCAGCTTTGAGCATTTTTAAAACATCTTTAATAATGCGAATTCATGAATATATTTTGTTTTTTTACAGAAATATCATCAGCTGGCCCACCAGAAAAAATCAGAATGCAAAAAGCAACGATAATGGGACTATCAGGGGATCCGCAATTGAAAAGTTATGCTATTCATGAAGAGGACGATAAAATAATAATGTTTAGAAACCCTCCCACAAATCTCCGTGCACCTTCTAAACGTAATCATAAGAATAATCTAGTTTGGAGCAATTATAAACGCAGCAAGAAAACTATACCATATCCATACCAAATAAAACCGGTTCATGGTAGTCACACAAATGGCCCTAATTTTCAAGAAAATGATACAAATTTACAAAATAATCATGCACCTCTAAAAGTCCCTAAGATTCTTCCAAATTCAAGCATCCGGGATAATCATCCACACACTAATCCGCAAGAGTCTTCAGCGGATGAAGCTTACCGTGCGTATCAAGAATTTTTTAACCAACATCGTCATACTTGAGCTTTTGGATCCGGCAATCAAAAATAATGCTTCCAGTTAAATATACTAATTAAATTTACTATACATAAATAAATATACTATTAAATATACTATACTTCTGTCTACTGAAACGTCTAACACTCATTCATACTGTAAACAGTTTTTTATTGCAAACATTTATAACTTAGAATTATATGTATATAATATTATTCACAATAAATACATTATTTTACTCACAAAGTTGTATTTATCCTACTTTAATTTTAATTAACTTTGTTTATTATATAATATTGCAGAGGCCATGATAAAAGTTTTTTCTACTTTTTAAAATCCTTATTTCTTCATTATCGGTGTTCACTTTAAATATAAATCAGTAACCACTTTGCAGATGTAAATAATTAAACATTTTTAACCAACAAATCAGTCATTTCTTCTGCTAAAATAACAGATTTTTCTAGTAAATTAGTCAATATTTCTGATTAAAATTATAATTTACCTTGAGGGGATGATGTGATGTCAAATGATTAGTTTATTTTGACAGATTTACTAGTCGTCTAATCCGCTTTGTTTGAAAAAGTCAAATAGAGTTTCCAACAGGTGTTTTTTCCAGCAGAGTAAAACCATGCTTTTCAAGTAAATAAACTGCTTGAATATAAAGGTCTAACTAAATTTGTAAACCTTTAGAGTTCTTAATATGAGTAAATTTACCTGATCGGATTAATTTGTCATAATGTTAAGGAAATAAAACTTTCTAATCCAAAACATAGCTTGTTGCCAAAGTTTCATACGTGTATTAGAAGTTTCGACTACTTAGGTTTTTTTGTGTCATGCCAGTTGTCATCTGTCACATTGAAAACTCGCACTTTTATATATAATTTTTTATAATAATAAACATAATAAAAGTTTATTTCGAGAATCTCATGAGAAACATCCTGAACCTCCACCTTTAAAAGTAGTGAAGCTTCCCATTCGCATCAAAAATTGAATAACTAACAACCTCATCCTTCATATAACATGGGCCATAATGATTCTTCACATTCAGCAACAGATGAAACTAAACGCTGGTTTCAAAAATACCGCGGCGAACACTCTAGTCGACAAGATTCAATAGCAGATGAAACTTACCATGCATAACAACAATTTAATAAGCAACGACCTGATCCTCTACATAATGAGGCTCGAGATGTATCCTCCACCTTCAGCATCGGATCATCACGCATATCGAAAATTGTATAACCATCCTTTTCATTCTCGACACAATGAGTCATAATTTTGTTTAAGGGGAGGGGGTCTTGCATAAGACAACCAGCCTGAGTTTTTTCAAAAACAAAACGTAGGGCGGCTAGTGTCAGATTCTTTCGGTTTCGGGTTAGAAATAAATTTTCGTGTTTTCATCCACCTCGTTATTCCAGATTTTTTCTTTATCATGTATACATTTTTTATATGGATTAATTTTAAAGAACAGTCACATTTTGTTGTAGAATAAGTGTCAATTGTGTAGTTAAAAAGTGGTAGAAGAGAATTAGACAACCAAAAAAATCAACAATTTTCATAAGTGCAAACAAATTCGATGTAAAATCGAAATTACCATTTAAAGATAAGGCAGAAGTCCACTGCTTAGATGATGAGTTGCTGATTGATCCACAACAAATTTGATTCTAAAAATGTATGCAGCTTCAAAGGAATAAAAGTGTCAGTTGACAATCTCAACATGACACTCAACATAAATATAGGCTTGCTCCATTAAATATTCCGAGAAAAAATGTAATTACTGGTTTAAATAAAAAATTAAGACTCACTTCCGAGATATTGAGTTTTTAAATTCGGCTGAAATAAATTTACCGAACAAGGATAACCAATCCAGGTTAAATTTTCAACGAATGGTTAAGCTACAACTTCACAGATTTTGAAAGTCGGATTTTTGGCCAATAATAAAATCTAATTTTCTATTTTTTACTAATATAAAGTATTTTCACAAATGTGCAGTTTTCAATTTTGAAAGTAAAACTGTCTATGGTCAAAACCGTGAAAAATTTTTTTTTGTAAGAAAACATATTTACAAAATGATTATAATTGAAAATTATTTACATATTTTTAAAATTGAAAACAAAAATTTATTTTTAAAAATTATTATTAACAGAATTATTTTTTTAAACTTAAAATTTATTATAACAAATAATTTTTTCCAATAAACACGACCGATAATATAAAACTGTTTCCTGAAATCATGGAAACATTTTTTTTCCCGAGACCTGATTGTTGATATGGCCACTACCTTAAGCATTCTAATCCTTGTTACCACATATTCAAACATTTGACATATTCATACTTTTTATAGAAAAAAAATAATATGTAGGCTCCTGCGAGGGTCCAGGTAAGCGCTATCACAGTGGACCGCCTTTATGGTGCCTCTAGACTCTAGAGGGCTACTAATCAAAGAAGGCCGAGCTGGGCAATTTCCACATGTGATATTCAAAAACCCAATCAACTAAGTCTACTTTTCTACGAGAAATAGACTTTGCGAACTGACGAAAGAGGCTGTACAAGACCTTGTAACGACAAAACTTGAATTTTCGCAGATAAAAATGAATTTGTTGTACGGGATCCTACACTCGCTAATCGTCAAGAGTCAGAAGATTCTAACTTAGCTTGAAGTGAACCAAGTTCAAATCCGCTTGAAAATCATCATTCATATAAGGATACGCAAGGCATTTTATCTAAAATTCCAAACGCAGGAGGGTATTAAACTAACCTGTGGAATCATCCAATATATCATGGACAGGGATCTGTAGCAGGGCATGATACACAAATTTTAAATCAAGGACGGCATAGCGGATATACTAAAACTCCACAACCACAGACGAAAGGTCAATTTCATGAACAATTTTCATCTTCAGCAGGTTATGCCCCATAACGTCGCAATCAAGGACCACTGGGTGAATATTAGGATTCTTCACGATCAACGCCGAATGCTCAGTTTTCTGGACAATTTGCTCATTATCCATATTTTAAGGTCCCCCTGGACCTCAAGGATCTGACTATCAACAATAAAGCTTCCGATAAGGTAAGACAATTGGATTGAAAATCAATCCAATTTTTGTATGGAAACATCATTCTAATTGAAACACTTATGTTTTAAAATTAATTTTTTCACGTAATATTTCTTTAATTACAGACACTTTTTATTAACGCTATTGTATTTATGCTAATATTTGCCTTTCACACAACTTTATTTATTATTTAAGATAAAACAGGTCATTTGAATGGAAATTTTATGTTTCACTTGTAATTAAGTGCTTTCAACCGTAATAAAAACTACTGTAGCTGATTAAATAAGCAATACTGCAGGCTAATACGATAACTCACTTAAAACGCATGATTCATAGAGAAATCGTCTGTCATTTTTAAATGAATTATATGTCTTGCCTGCTTTTTTGAAACGCTCGAGCACATTGCCAAGAGGAGTTGAAATTTTCTTTAACGTATCTGAACTAATACTTCTATAAAGACTAATGGAGCATTTGCGTTCACTAAAAAAATGTTATCGATATCGCTAGGCCATTTGTGTTTTAAACTAAACTTGACTGGGTTTGGTTATTTTGTTATTCAATATTCTGTTTGTCACGTGTCAAAAAAAAATTTAATTTATTCATCTTGGAGGATCATTGCCTTTTACGCTAGATTAAATTCGTTGTAAATTATTCTACGAATATAAATGATCACGAACAAAGGTAACGTTGAATCAGCAAACACATTTCTGAAGTATCGTGTTTAAATTTTAAACACAGACATTGCCTTGCCATATTATTTGATCAAAGCTGAAAAATTACAATTTTCACATTATTTTTGTCATTTATTGTAAGTACTTTGAGCGCACTGTTTTGTTAAACTCTTAGTTCGGTAGATTGGCCAGACAAATTGTCACGTTTTTAGCTGGGAAAAAAGTAACCATTCTCGACCTGCCGGGAGTATTCTCTAGATATGAATGTCTTCGAGAGCGTTTGGGACTTCCTAAAACTGAAGTCAGAAATCACGCTCCTACAACCAAGAAAGATTTAATTCAAATACTCAGTCCCACTTAGGAACATTGCCCATATATAAAGAAAAGAATTTTAAAAAATTATAAACCGTATGCAACCTCAAATTAAAGCTGTATTATCTGTTAAAAGTTGCTATATGAAATACTGATTATGAGGTAAAAACTAAAAAATTAATTTGGTATCATTTTAATTACGATATACATTGATACTGAATTTTGTTGTTGTTGTGAAATCTTATGGAACTATATTGTATGTGATAAACTGTATTGAAAAAATGAATATCTACATTGAAATTAAGTATTTTTACAATAAAAAACGACTTTTAATTAGAATCAGTATTTCATATGGCCACCTTTATCATATAATACAGCTTTCATGCGACGAAGCATCCTGTTTGTACAATTTTTTAATTTTTCTCTTTATCTCTGGGCAATGTTCCTAAATTTGATTCGGTATGCATATTAGCTCTTGCTGCTGACTTCTGATTCATGAAGTCTCAAAAATTCTCGATGGCATTCATATCTAAAGAATTTCCCGGCCAGTCGAGAATGCTTACTTTTTTCCCCAACTAAAAACGTGCCATTTTGTTTGGCGAATCTAGCGAACTAGGAGTACAAAAACACAAGTACGCACAAAGTACTTACAACAAAGAACACAAATAATGTAAAAATGGTTATTCTTTAGCTTTGGCCTAATGCTATGGCAAGGTAGTATAATTGATACACATTTTATTACAAACGCTAATAACTACAGTTTCAATTCATCGGTCGATTCTTAACTCACAAGGTGTCTAATTAAAGCGTGAACACACTTTATAATAAAAATCATCAAGTATATAAGGAAAATCTTACAAAGGCTTAACACTGGAAAGTTATGGACGGGTTTTCTCAACAGAAATGAATCAGGCTTTAAAATAAAAATCATGAAGTAATGGTTCCCTTTAAACAACGATTCCACTAAAATCGATTTATGAAATTCCGACCTTAAATACTTTTAATGCTACTTGCTTTAAAATAAATGTATTTCGTGAAATTTTTTTGTAAAAAGTTCTTCTTCTTAGGTATGAATTCAACTACCTGGTTTAATTTAACATTCTTTTGTTCAAAACTTTTTTTTTTAAGATTTATCCTTTTAGTTTGAAATTCGTGTGTTCAGTAAAAAATTGATTTATTTTGTTAAAAATTTTCCTTTCTGGGATGATAATTTAACTATTTTTTTAGAAACGTCATCTTTTTTTGTTAAAAATGCTCGTGTTTGATTGACAATGAATGTTGTACGGTTACGGCTTAAAGTATTTTGCTGAAAATTCATATTTTTATTTAAATTAAACTCTTTTTTAATTTAATTTTAATTTCTTTACTTGAAAAATTCATGTTTTACGATTTAGCATTTATATATTTCGTAGGAATTGCTTTTAGTTTTATTGAAAATGAATTTCTTTGACTGAAAATACAATTATTCCATCTATGGTTTGAAAATTGATATTTCTGTTTTTTAATTGATCCTTTACAATTTTAGTTTAAAATTCGATTTATTTTTTGGTTGAAAATTTAGCTACTTCTTTAAAAGATAAACTACTTTTTTAAGATGCTATTTTTTTAATGTATCACTTTAGTATAAATTCTTCTTTTTCATCGAAAAATTAAGTATTGATGAAATGAAGTATCGATGAAAAATTTTATGAAAAAGGCTAATAATTTATTGTGAAATACTCTTTCCTATTATTGTCGGGTAAACTTCAAACGATGCAATGGCTTAAAAAACATAGATTTTCAATTGATACTTCAGAATTTAAAAAAGATGCTTTTTTAAAGCATTTTTTCAATTAAAACATAGACGGTGAAGGAATTCTTTACCATCGCAAATATGCACAAAAGTACACAAAATTGTTGAACTTTTTAAATGCGTTAAGTTTTTCTAAGAGTTTTTAAACAAAGTCGCGCCCAAAAAACGGAAACCAAAATTTTTAAATTTTGTTTTATCGATATTTTTCGAGATTTTTTCGCTCAGATCATATAAATATTTAATTATTTCAATAAAAGGGTATTTAAAAAGTTTATTTCTAAACAAAATAAAAATATTTAGTGTTAAATAGCTAAAATCATGTTGCACAAGAACCGCGTTTATATCCGCTGTCCGCACTGCGTTCTGATTGGCTTTATTGTCACACTAAATATTGTTATCTTGTATAGAAATAAACTGCTCAAATACCTTTCTACTGAAATAATTAAAAATATGTATGATTTCTGCGAAAAACGATAAAAAATACCGTTAAAACGATATTTCACATTTTTTTTTTCGTTTTTGACCGCCATTTTGTTTAAAAAAATAGTAGATAACAAAATTAAACGGATTTGAAAAGTTCAGACATTTTGTGCACCTTTGTACATCTTGGCGACAAAAAAATTCCTTCGCACTATAATTTTGATCCAAAAAATGGCTTAAAAAACATTTTTTTAAATTCGTTAATTATTAATTAAAAATCAATATTTTCCCTTTTTATAAAATTATTTAAGTTCAAACGTAAGAAAGAAATTTCTTCGTTTTGGGACTTATTGGGTTAAGTGTTTACTTAAATTCTGAATCATACATCTTGCTATTAATATATGATTGTAAACTTTAGATTATAAAGTGTGCTTCATTAAAAATGAAATTATAATGCGTGATATAATTATAATTATAATTTCTTTAATAAAAAACAAAACAAGAATGCATGATTTATTGACAACTGGACAATGCCTACCGGGAATCTGCACTCTCTAAATCTAAGTAAAAAAATCAAGGATTGAAATGGTATTTATGTATTTCACTGCAACATTTTTTTTAATTGAATTTTTGATTACTACTGTTTCTTTACAATTTATGACAAATTGTCGATTTTTAATGATTGGCAGCTTTTTTCGGCAGAAATATCTTCCACAGATCTGCCGTCCGAAGTAAAACGATACGCAAATGAGATTGACGCTAAGGTCGTCTCTTCCAATGCCAAATTTAAGAGAAGATCCCGGAACCGCAGTCACTTCCGCATCTTTTTACCTTGAACGTCTGAACTGTACTGTCCTCAATTTTCCAAGTCAAATTTTATCTGCCTGAAACAGTGAAAACAATTTTTTTTAAACAAAAAATGTTCAAAAAAACTATTATATTTGAAGATTATTAACTTATTTTTGAAATTGAAATCAGTAATTCAAATTTAAAAAAATATAATTGAATTAATTATTTTTTGTAATTTTTTTACTTTTTTCTAAAAAATAATATTTTTTAAGACGCCCAATGATATAAAAGTATGTCCTAAAATCATAGAAAACTGTCTTTTCCAAAGTACTTGATTGTTGGCATGACCCTGAGACCATAGAGCTCTGAAGCATGTCTGGTGGGTGAAATAAAGAAGAAATAATAGATCAAATACACAATAAAAAATTGTAATTATAATTTACACAATTTTTATCTTCTTATTTATTTTTTTTTGGGTTTTGCATAGTTTGAACGAAAAATGAAATTTTTTATTTTTCATTTTTTTGGTGTGATCAAAATTTGAATTTTTCATTTTTCAAGAAAATTCAAAAAGTTGTTATGACAATCTTGTGAAGCTTTTAAAAATAAACGTTTTCCTTTTCTTAACTTTTTTTTATATCGTGCATTGTTCGGCTTAAAATTTTCATTTTAACCATAACCAGTGCCCCGAAAAACAATAAAATTGCATTTCCGCATTTTTTGCTTTATATTAGAGCAACCTACCACGCAAAAAATTCTTCTAGACCCGGTTTTTTGGAGTTAACCGCCAAAAATATTTGCACTATTTCCATGGTAATTGCACAATACAATACAACGACTTACCCGGCCGTTCAAAATTTCACCGCCTGACGGCGCTGCAAACATACTTCAATACTTTATACGTCTCAAAACATATCCAGGAGGGAAAATAAAAAGTCATTAAGTGTAAATATCCTTATTTATATTCTGATCGTTCTGTTAACCCAAAGTTCACATTCACATTAGATTATACAGCATCTGCCTCATTCATGAGCATGAATACTATGAACTTGGCCTTATTCTACACATGCATATACAAGCGCATGTCGAAGAGTTCGTCAGTTGCTCTCTGCGACAATGGGTTCCCTTTTTGGTGCTTCTACGGTCATTTTGATGCTCTTCTTCAATTATATTGGTGAGTTTACAAATATTAATATTAATTACTATTAATGTTATTATTCCATTACGTGGCACATTTCGATCCTTGTCTATGGCGTTTTAATAAGATATCCAGAGTTTTTATGGTTCATTTAAATAATTTAACTTTTTTTATATATTCTTTGTAAAATTTAAATTGCCAGAGTTTTTCATTAATAATTGGACACAAGCGATTAACTTAAGCGATTCGATATATCACTCATTCACTATTTAAACATTTTTAAGTTTGAAATTTAAAATTGATGAATTTCGATTGTATTTTTACAGAAATATCATCAGGTACCAGCGGAAAAGAGGACCAGAGAAAGCGTACAAAATTGAATGGTGAGACTCCTAGATCATTAGATAGAATGTCAGATGATGCGCACACAGGACTTCATACAAGTGGGGATGATCGCTCTCAAAGAGTGCAGGAAAATGATGGGCACAATCGTCAAGATTCCCAGCGATTAAAACAAGAAACGAATCAATTATTATCAAGGCAAATGCCTAATCTTCCAAAATCCACTCATATAAAAAGAAGAGGGCGTCCTCCCTTAGCTCCTCAATGGGATCCAAACAAAGCTGTTAAATGGATACTGAAAGCTGACAAGGCTGGCAATTTAAGACCTTATAATCCCACAGCTGGACATTTCGTAGATGTACATGATATAAATGAACGTGAACTACATGAATATGACACATTTAAAACGGATCATGCGCTCTCGATTGAATTGTCCAAACCTAATGATGTGCATCCTCGTGACCGTGGCGGTAAATTGAAGACACTAACCCCCGTTCGATGGACTCTGAAGCCTGACATGGTCGGCAATCTAAGACCTTTTGATCGCGATACTGGACGTTTCGTAGATGAACATGAGCCGCATGAACGTCTGCTACATGAATATGACACATATGAAACGGATCGTGCACTTGCAATTGAACTGGCCCATCTTGAAAAATTCAATCAATTAAATCCACTAACCCACGTGACTTGGTCTATACGAACTGACGAGAGAGGCTACAGAAAACCTTTTAATCACGAAACTGGAAGTTACGTAGATGCAAATGCATCTGTTGCACGGGATTCTGCCCACCCACATAGTAATGCACCGCATCCAGGGCTCGCATCTGGATCAGGGCAGGAAACGTACTCTTTTACTCAAGGACCGAATGGTAATATTTAAATAAAAAAAAGATCACCCACGCCTCATGGATCTGGCTCTCAACAATAATACTTCAAATAAAATAAGAAAAACATACACTGAGAGACTTTTTGTTAGAATGAATGAAAAAAATGAATTAGAATTTAGTATAATATCATTCCAAAGTAGGGAAAACCGAGGTTTTATTACACTTATTCGTATTACAGTACCGAAGTTTAATATTAACATACGAGTATTTAAAACACGAAGACGAGAAAGTAGTATTCTAAATTAGAAATATTATGAATCTCCATTTCAAGAATTAATACTATGAAAAAATTATATTCTTTTTACTGAGTTTTCCAAAAGTAATTTGAACATGAAAAATAGTGAATATCATAATCTCGAAAACGCATTTTAGAATGAATTATGAAATTATTATTCTTTATTTGTCATATAGTTTTGTTTAAGTTATGTTTCACAACATTTTAACTAAAAGTCAACTCTTTCTATTTTCAATCCATACTATATTCATACTATGGGATTTAAAATATTAGGAATAACTTCTGACGAAATTTATGCACTAAGGTAATAAAATTTAATTCAAAGAGTTCAACTTATAAAATATTACATCTAAATACATTCGAGTTCATTATACTTAGTTACTGAGATATCAAATTAGAGAATGTTATTCATAAAAGAATATAATCAGTTCCTTTGAAAAACCTATTTTATAAAAAATCAATTCCATAATGTAAGTTGGCCGTAGGTTTAGTTTTTAGTGAATGCGTTAGTGCTTTAGGTAAGTTAGGTTCGAATCTCGCCGCAGCCGTTTTGAATTTTCATAGCGATTACGCGTGCGATGATATGTATGTAGTGAATAAATTAAGTATATAATAATAAAAATAATAATTGTACGTGTGTGTTTTCGTATTTAATTGTATTTAATTTGTGTATGTAGTTCCTCCTTCTGTAGGCTAAATCTTTTGGTGGAGTGAGTTATTTTCATGTAGTCGTTTGAGATTCTCATATGCTTTGTATGGCAACTTCAAACGATGTTTTCACTCTTTCGAATAAAATGTAATACTATCCTTTTAACTTTACTTGAAAACTTTGATACAGTGAATTTTAAATTCTCGGAAGTTTTATAAGAGTTAATGCAACATCCTTTCCATTTGTTCAAACAAAAATATTAGTTCTGACCGCCGAAAGCCACTTTATTAACCTTTGGTACGCGAATCCTGTTTTCCCTATTTTGAAACGATATTATAAATCTTCTCATTCATTATCATCATTTATTCTAACAAAAAGTATCTCACTGTACTGAAAATTAATATACAATTTTATTATAAACATAATTCTTATTTAAACACGTATGTTTTTCAACTAATTTTTGTGTGTAATATTTCATTTAATACAGACACTTTTTATTAACTGTTGTATTTGTGCTAATATTTTCTTTTTAAAAAATGTATTTATTACATAATATAAAACAAGCCACGAGGAAAATAATCGCTCCAGCTTATGAAACAATCGATATTGCTGGCTAAAACGATACTCCACTTAAAATGACTGATTTGCAGTCAAATTATCGGTCAGTTTTAAATAAATTACGTGTATTGCCCGCTTATTTTTACAAAGTCAAGCAAGATTCCAAAAGAAGTTAAAATGTATTTTAAAGTAAATAAGCTACTTCTATGAAGGCTCGTCAGACATTTTGTTTTGTCTAAATTTCGTTTGTTTTCGTTATTGTGTTATCCAGTATTTTTTGTCATGGAATAAAATTTTTTTAAATGTATTAATTCCAAAGAATACATATAATAGTAATAAGAGATGAAAAATCCTAACTCCCTGATTAAAAAAAAAAATATTTAGGGGTTGAACCACCCTCTATATAAGACGAAAATAATGAAAAGTAAGGCAAGATTAAAAGGAAAAATATGAAAAAATATATATAACCCAACAGTAAAAAAGTAAGTTGATGTGTACTTGCATTTTTTCCAAAAATTTGAAGTCAGGGAACTAGAGTTTTTCATCACCTTAGTCAAAAATTCATGTATTTGATTGATAACTTGAAAATTTGGTGGAAAATGTGTTTTTTCTTTTGTTGTGTTCAGTCCTGAACAATTTTTATATTTTACTTTTACTTTTATTCCTCTTATGGTATTTTAAATAAAAAAGTTTCAATATGGCTTTTATTACCAACAAAATTTCAACCATTAAAATTTAATTTTTATTTTTATTTACGATAAAACCGACTTAGACTTAAGATGATTTTAGAAACTTTTACCGATTTAATCCGTCTAGTAACACTTAGGTGTTTCATTTTTATGATCTTTTATGATACTCTTTGGATAACCAGGCGCCCCTGGGCCTTAGATACCGAGCATCATCTTCGTAGGTTTTCCCTCGAGATTTTCCAGTTCGCATCTTTCCGACTGCGATCGGAAGTAAAGGACCGTTTTCACGCGGGAACCCATACAGGCATCCGGAAATCTCCGAAAGAAACCGAATGCGGCTTCATGCCAAATTTTAATGGTCAAGTGACATTGAGTCAGTGTCATTTTATGTCAGATTTCTATTATCTCTCATCAAAAGAACATCTCTCTCACAGCTTACCGATGCAGCTCGTTGCATCGATTCAGCAAAACCGTATAAGAATGTAACGTTTTGGTGTAAATGGTCATCTATTTGAAGACATTTAAATACAGTTCACTCGTCAAATTGACTTTTTATTTTTTATTTCAAATGTGTGCCAATTCCTTTATTAATTTCAACAACTAGATTTCATAACTAACATGTTGAAAATGAATTTTTTAAACTAGAAACCTATCTATTCCATTTTTTGTTTTAAAATTCACATTTTTATATTAAAAATGATCTTTTCTTGTTAAGCATTCAACTATTTTGTTTAAAATTTAGGCATTTTGTTATTAATTTTGTTTTGGTAAAAGGTTAATCTCCTTGGTTAAACTTTCATCTTGCTGGTTAAAAAATTACCTGCTTGGTTCAATGTAGCACTCTTTTGCTAAAAATTAATTTAATTTTTTTTTTGAATATGAATCATTTTAGTTAAAAATTTATCTTATTTGGTTTAAAATTAAGTTAATCTTTGAAAGCTGAATTTCTTTCTTAAAAATCCATTTTTTTAAAGATTCATCATTTCAGTAAAAAGACCTCTCTTTTCGTTTAAAACCTACATTTTTTGTTGGCAAGTTGTCTTTTTTATTGTTTGAGAATTAAAGATAACTTAGAAGCAAAAATAAATCTTTCCATGAAATAAACCTTTCTCTCCGTGAATTGTTGTTAAAAAATTGCTATTTTTAGAAAGAAAAACTGTCGTGATATTTCATTTGTTAATCAAAGATTATCATGGTCAAACAGGCAGTGTCTCTCAAAAACTGTTGCAACAACGATATATATACTATTAAGATCAAACTTTTCACTATCGTGAAATTTTATTGTAAAATAAGCTTTTGTTTACTAACAGCCTTCAAGTAATATACGTTTCTTAAATACAGGCCCCCTTGTATAATTTCAATTCTCTATAAAAAGCTGAAAAAATAGTACAAAATTGTGAAAATCCAAATCAGAATTCGGTCATTGTGTTAGGAAGTAATGTTTTTGTTAAATAATAGCACAATAATTTTTAAAAGAATTGACAGATTGGATTGGCCTTAGGTATATTTTTAAAAATAAAGTTCAAGTTCGTTAGCGAGTCATTTTGGATAAAAATTCAAAAAGTTAGAGCATTTAAAAAATGTTTGAGTTTATTTTTTTCAGAATTGAAAAATTTATATACGGATGTTCTTAGTATTGAAAAAGACAAAAAAGCTATATAATAACTTTTTCATATCAAACAAATGACTAGTATTATAGCATTTACAAAATTTTAGCCAAAAAATGCACTATATGAAAAAAATTTCAGAGAAGAAATATTGCTTTTTAAACAACTTACCAGATTGTTAAGTCATCTTTTTGAATTTTCATGAAAAATTAAAATTTCATATTACAAAGAAATAAGGGAAAATCAAACATTTCATTCTGCATTAAAAAATTTTGCATGCAAACAATTTCTACAATTTTGCTACGTTAACAATTTCTCAATATAGACCTCCTATTGTTTTAATGGGTTAAAAAATGTTACGCCATCGCCTCATTTGAATAAACCTTTATATTTTTCATGTTTTCTATGCTGATCGCTTTTCAAAATCATTATATACACAGGCCTAAATAAATTTATATATCTTTACAAAGCGATTCTTTGTTTTCAGTATTGAATTATGAAATATCTTAACTAACAGAATTAGTAATTTTATAATAATCATTAGAGGCCCAATTTTCGCTAATAAAATATGTGAAATTTCACTAGCAATTAGAAAGGTTTTAACAATTTTGATTCAGAGAAGCAAAAAAGTATCTTTTGAGCAAGAAAAAAATCTATAAAATCAAAAGAAATTCTTTAGACACTCAATTTAATCTTATTTCAACGCAAATCATTTCTACAGAGTTTTTTATAATAATCGAAATATTATATGGAAAATTAAAAAATTGTAACACCAAAACCAGTTTTAAAAATCTAAAACAGAACTCTGTTGAAATGCAGCGCTTGAAGGCCCGGAAAGTGATTAATTAGTTTGGAGCACATTGATTCATTGTTATTCTAACATTTAAAAAAATCTTTCCTTCCTTAACTTTGTTCAGAAAACTAGAACCCTTTGTTTTTGAATTAGAGACAGGCTGTGCTACGTTTGCACTTTCAAAATATGACCTACTTATTGTGTCAATGGAGTTAACAATGTCACACAATCGCATGGTTTTATGAAACTTTTCTATTTTTTACGATTTAAATTTTAACAAATCTTTTTAATTTTTCATATACATTTCTAAGTAAATTTATTTATTTTTAAAATCGAAAACAGAATTCCCTTAAAAACTAACGCATAAAAAATCTAAATATGCATGATTGGTTTCTAACCGATAATGATCCATTGACCAAATCCATTTTAAATTAGGGACGCGATACGTTATTTTTTTGTTAGAGGAAATTAAGCAATACGTTTTTTTTTATTCGCAAAAAAATGCTTTCTCCTAATTCTTGTGTATTTGAATTTTTGTTTTGTTTTTCAAAAGTGTCTTAAAGTCTTAAAGTTTATGCATGAATCGACGCTATAATAGAAAACGTCTTTAATGCGAGAGTAAATAAAAGTGAAAACACTCTTCCATAAAATTTAGAGCATATAGTTATCGACTAGGCCTTGAAGACATGCTCGCTGCGTATATGAAAATACTATGTTGTTTGAAAACTTACAATGTCAGGAAAGTAACCTATCAAATATCAAACAGTAACAGTTTTTTTAAGCTCTATTTTCCGATCAAGGATACATGTTACTCTATATTTTTTTCAATGGACTGATAGTTCATCTATCAAATGATCCGAAGAAAAACAATGTTGATGAATGAAAATATGATGATGCTACAATTATATAAATAAATATCCAATTTTTCAATTTTAAACCTATCACCTCTTTATACGCGGCCTCTTTCACAGTTCCTGTAGCTATCAAATATAAGTAGAATCTCACTTAGCACAGATCAAATATATAAAACTAGCTGAAAAATTAACTAAAAAATTATACGGGAACTACTAGGATGGTCCAAAAATTCAACTTTGATTTTTGGGGCTCGATTCCCCTTAATTTGTTCTTTTTCCAGAAAAAGAAAATCCGTATTTTTTCTTTTTGATTTGAACATTTGCATCTGGGAATCTTTGCTTCATTTTTTCAATTTGAGTATATCATTTATTCTCGACGTAATTAAACGCATGCCGCAACATATACAATTTCATAGTACCTCAAAGTTAAAGAAATTTATGCCAAAAAACAAGATCCATAAATGTATTAGGCTATATTGGAAAAACGTAGAGAAAATTTCTGATTACCTCGCACTAAAAACTGTAGAAATATTATTTTTCGATGTGAAAATCTTAGCATGAAGGAAAAATTTGCTGGCCAACTAAACCCTTTGACCCACGAGCTAGAGAAGTTGAAGAGGAATGTTAAGCAGCTCAAAGCAAATATGGTACCAGAGGGATTGTTTCCTCAATGAAAACGCATAGCAAAGGGCAAAATACTTAGATTACCAGAATGGTTTACAAATTGTGAAATAACTAAATCTTGTGAACAATATTGCTGAGAAAAAAACACAATCACTTTTAGCTTTCAACAATTTAATTATGAGAAATAAAGCCTAGACATTGTATTATACAGCCAGAATACATAATTTTACAAACCACGTGTTTCCTTATTTTTCTATTGTGTGTATTTTAACCGGTAAATAATTCTATCTAGTATTTTTTTGCACTTTTGCTTGCTTGATTCTCAGCACTGTATGTCCTTCTTAGCACTTGACACCTTCTCCAAATGCCGTGCTAGAACAGACGCGAATGAACACAGTGATATAAACCAGGATTTATCTATTTATAATATTCTTCTGACTCTGATTCTTGAAGAATTCTGTAGTTTCTTTTTGAAATTTTGAGAATTAGAATTTAGTGTCCTTAATATTTTAATATTTCCGTTTAACTTTTTGTGCAATAATACATAAAAAAGATATGAATTTCCTGATAAAACCCTCTGGGTTAAAACCCGGAGGGTTATTTGGGCATAAAGGGCCTAGGGGGGTAAGCATGCAAAAGTTGCCCCCGCACGTATCAAGTTCATATTACCACTATAGATGGACATTGATGTGACATGGAATGCCTACAAAGGATAACTTAACAATTTTATTTTTAGGGGAGTTATGGACAAGAAAAGAAAAATCAAAAAAGTCATTTTTCTTGAATACTACTTAACCGATCTTGATTATTATGAAATTTTTAAAACAAAATGTAGGGGCAAACAAATGTTTAAAAAATTTCAACAGTTTTTTTTTGAGGTTATGTTTTAGAGATACACCTCTAGATTTTTCTTTGAAACAATGCTCTTATTGTCTCCTTCAACATATATTTTAACCAAATTTTTCGTAAGGGTACTTCTTGGCTTAAAAAGCAAACTCTGGCGCAGGGTGCCGTGCATGTATTGCGTATAGCGCATAACATGACCTCGAGTAAAAAAATATTAATAAATTTTCAATGTTGCGATTCCAATCAGGCTTGTGTGATACTATTATTCTGATTCCGTTATTCACTTTTTTTCGAGCTGATTGTCAAATATTTTCCCATCATCATACTGCCTGCCAGTTCACTAACTTTCTGATTCCGCGATTCAC
>JAAAKG020168805.1:0-20518 GCA_010014905.2 Druon quercuslanigerum | reverse complement strand
TCATACATTTTTAATCTGATAGTTAAATTTTTCAACAAATTACCTTAATTAACAACGGAATATTTGAATTTTTAAACTCAAAAAGATACATTTTTGACCAAAAATGGAATAGTTATATTTTAAATGAAAAAATTAGTTTTTATAAAGATTTTTTTTTTACAAAACAGTTCAGTTTTCTTCTAAATAGGTAAATCATGAAACCAACGAAGTGGTTTTTTTTATCAAGGATTATAATTTTGTATTTAAAAAACGAATTCTCAACATAATTAAATTTTGAAACAAGTGAAATAATTTTCTATCAAAAAGGACGAATCTTTAACAAAATACATATGTTTTGAATACAAAAATGAATTTTTAAATAAGTTGTTATTTTTTAGTAAAAAGTTGAATTTTTAAGACAAAATAACAAAGACGAAAAAAAAGAACAAATTTTTAATAAAACTGTTGAATTTTCCTGGAAAACGATGACATTTTAACAAAATATAGATGATTTTTCAACAAAAGAATTAAATTCTTAACCAAAACAAAAGATAAGCTATTAACCAAAAATTTAAAATTAGACTTGTAAAATAAAAAAATGAACTTTTAGACAAAAATAGTTGGATTTGTAGGCGGGAAAATAATATTTTGAATAAACATTGAAGTTCATTTTTGTTACTTTAAAAATGTTAGGTTAGCAAATTAAATTTTTTTTTTGAAAATAAATTTAATTTTCCATTGTACACTTTTTGGTTGTTGACTATAGAATTTTCAATTCGGGCTAAAAAATGATAAAATTGTATATTTGTAAAACTAAATACTTATTTTAATTATCATATCTTCCTTTCTACAAAAATAGTTTAATTAAAATTGAAAAATGGTCGAGTTGGATTTATAGACTGAAAAATAATATTTTGAATAAGCAATAAAATTCTTTTTGGTACAATCAAAATATTAGGTTAGCGAATTTTTTTTGTTAATGAAGTTAATTTCCCATAGAACACTTTTTGTTTGTTAAGAACACAATTTGCAATTGAAGCTAAGAAATGATCGAATTTTATATTTGTAAAACTCAATACTTTTTTCAATTAAGATTTTTTATTTCCTAAAAATAATTTCATTTAAATTTTACGTTGTTTTATTTAACATGATTTTAAATTTTTTAATGCTTCCAGGTACTAATAATTTATTTTTTCACTTTTTTAAAATTTTGTTGTTGTTGATTTTTGTGATCAAAAGAAAAATTGTCGAGTTGGATTTATAAGCTGGAAAATAATATTCTGAATAAACAATGAAGTTCATTTTTGGTATTTTTAAAATATTAGTTTATACAATTAAATTTTTTTTAAAATAAAGTTCATTTTTCATTGCACACTTTTTGGTTGTTGACTACACAATTTTCAATTCGGCGTAAAAAATGATAAAATTTTATATTCGTAAAACTAAATACTTATTTTAATTAACATACCTCATTTTCTATAAATAATTTTATTAAGGATCCACATTGGTTTATTTAACAGGCTTTAAAATCTTCTAATACTTCTAGGCAGTAACATTCAATTTTTAAATTTTTTTTATCAAAAAAAATCAAAAGAAAAATTGTCGATTTGGATTTATAGGCTGGAAAATAATATTTTTAATAGCAATAAAATTCATTTTGATACAATCAAAATATTAGGTTAGCAAATTAAAATTTTTTTGGTCATTAAAGTTAATTTTCCAAAGAACACTTTTTGTTTCTTGAGTACACAATTTTCAATTAAAGCTAAAAAAAGATAAAATTTTATATTTAAAAAACTCAATACTTTTTTCAATTAAGATATCTTATTTCCTAAAAAAATTGATTTAAATTTTACGTTCATTTAATAATTAATTTTTTTAACTTTTTTTAAATTTTGTTGTTGTTAATTTTTGTGATAAAAAAAATGGTCGAGATGGATTTATAGGCTAAAAAATAATATTTTGAGTAAACAATGAATTTCATTTTTGGTAATTTTAAAATATTAGTTTAGCAAATTAAAATTTTTGTTAAAATACAGGGAATTCTCCATTGCACACGTTATGGTTGTTGACTACACAATTTTCAATTCGGGCTAAAAAATGATAAAATTTTATTTTTAAAAAACTCAATACTTTTTTCAATTAAGATATCTTATTTCCTAAAAATAATTTCATTAAAATTTTACGTTGATTTGTTCAACATGCTTTTAAATCTTTTAATACTTCTAGGCACTGATTATTAATTTTTTAAACTTTTGTTTTAATTTTGTTGTTGTTGATTTTTGTGATCAAAAGAAAAATGGTCGAGTTGGATTTATAGGCGAAAAAATAATATTTTGAGTAAACAATGAATTTCATTTTTGGTACTTTTAACATATTAGTTTAGCAAATTAAAATTGTTGTTAAAAATAATGTTAATTTTCTATTGCAAATTTTATATTCGTGAAACTAAATACTTATTTTAATTACCATATCTTATTTTCTGAAAATAATTTCATCAAGGTTCCACGTTGATTTATTCAACAGGCTTTTAAATCTTTAAATACTTTAAGGTACTAATAATTAATTTTTAAAACATTTGAAAACTATTTTTTCTGATTTTTTTGTGATCAAAAGAAAATTTGTCGAGTTTAAACGCTTTTAAAAGCAATTATCTTTATAATAATAATGTCTCCCAATTCCAAGATAATCCGGCAGAATTATTACTCAGTTTCTCGGCAGATAACATCCATCCTAATAGTTTCTAACGACTCGAGTTGGGAGGTAAATTTAATTTTCATTTCGCAATATCTAATTGACTACTAAATCCTGGCAAGTCCGGAGGCTGATTCTAATCTGGAAGAGGAATCACCTTAGCTTATCGAAAACACCTGTGGCTGTGTTTGTGATATTGTAACGGCGTTTAATTTAGCATTTTGTAATCATCAACGGAAACCGAACAAGTTCCCTTTCACACAAAAACCACACATGCGCATCAACGCAGCTGTATTCACCGCGATATTCGAACCCAAGATTTTTCATTCAAACCCTGAGCTGGTAGTGGTCATCAACGATATTTATGTTAATTGTATAAAACCAGTTATCTGAGTGCAACCAGTTCGAGGATTGCTGACGATCAGCCTTTACTTCGTTGCGCATTAATTATTTCCTTTGATCTTATCGGTGCTCACGATAACAGACTCAAGCTGAAGCGAGATTGGCGCATCACTTCGCAGAAGATAAATAAAATCAGGCATTCTTATTGCCACAAAAAAGACAATTTATCATTATTCGAACCTCGAAATAACCACGGTGAGAAAAATTAGACTGAGAAGGTTCAATGAAGAATGTTAAGGTATAAGTCAAATAGACAAATTATTCCAGTTGGGCAAGCATTACAAATCCTAAACTTTAGTCTATGCTAAATCCTCAATCTTGAAATAAAATTTTAATAATAATTATTAATAATTTAATGGATTCGACATTATCAGTAGAGACAGTTGCCATCAATCAGTCTAGATCTAATTTCATCATCCGTGAAAATATAAATCAACACTATCGTTTAAATTAACGCTTTAAATAACATAAAATGATTATTGTCATTTCAGACTAGATAGAAAATAGATTTATTAAAATTTTTGTTAATAAATTTTTTTATGAAAAAAGATCTACTCTCTTGGCTCAGCTGGGAATTTAAAATTTTTCCTTCGCTCTTCTTGTATTTCTAAAACAAGATTCTTCTTTTGATGTCTCTAATAGCTTAATCCAAAAGCAGAACTTCCGATTGTTGATCTGTTACTTTTCCAAAAAGATATTATGGAAATCGAAAGAAGAATATTGTTTTAGAAATACAAGAAGAGCAAAGAGGGTAGATATTTTCTAAAAAAAAATTTAATTTAAAAAATGGTTAATAATTTATTAATTTATTAAAGTTCTTAGAATTATTTTTTTTCTGAAAAAAGATCTACTCCTTTCGGTTCGCTGGAAATCGAGCCACAGAACTTCCGATTGTCAGTCGAGTGCCTTTCTATTAAGATATTAGAGAGCTCGAAAGAAGAATCTTGTTTTAGAAACACAAGAAGAGCGAAGAGAGCAGATGTTTTTTTCTGAAAAAGGATCTACTCTCTTCGCTCCGCTGGGAATCGAACGACAGAACTTCCAACTGCCGGTCGGGTGCTTTTCCTTTAAGCTATTCAAGAGTTCGAAAGAAGAATCTTGTTTTAGAAATTCAAAAAGAGCGAAGATGGTAGATGTTTTTCAGAAAAAATTAAATTTAAAAAATTTTAGATAATTTATTAATTTATTAACATTTTTAAAATAAATTTTTTCTGAAAAAGCATCTTCTCTCTTCGCTCTCCTTGTATTTCTAAAACAAGATTCTTCTTTCAATATCTCTAATAGCTTAGTGGATTAGCAGAACTTCCGATTGCCGGTCAAGTGCTTTTCCATTAAGCTATTAGAGAGATCGAAAGAAGAATCTTGTTTTAGAAATACAATAAGAGCGAAGAGAGTAGATGTTTTTGCAGAGAAAATTTAATTTACAAAATGTTAATTAATTTATTATTTTATTCACGTTTTTAAAATTAAAGTTTTTTTAAAAAATATCTACTCTCTTTGCTCCGCTGGGAATCGAACCACAGAACTTCCGATTGCCGGTCAAGTGCTTTTCCATTAAGTTATTAGAGAGATCAAAAGGACAATCTTGTTTTAGAAATACAAGAAGAACGAAGAGAGTAGATGTTTTTTCCGAAAAAAGTTTGTTTTAAAAATGTCAATTAATTTAATAATTTATTAACGTTTTTAACATTAATTTTTTTTGGAACTTCCAATTGCCGGTCGGGTGCTTTTTCATTAAGCTATTAGAGAGATCGAAAGAAGAATCTTGTTTTGGATATACAAGTAGAGTGAAGAGAGTAGGTGTTTTTTCTGAAAAAACATCTACTCTCTTTTCTTAGCTGGAAATCGAACCACAGAACTTCCGATTGCCGGTCGGGTTCTTATCCATCAAAATATTAGAGAGATCGAAAGAAGAATCTTTTTTTTAGAAATACAAGAAGAGCGAAGAGAGCAGATATTTTTTCAGAAAAAAATTAATTTTAAAAATGTTAATTAATTCATTAATTTATTAATTTATTCAAGAAGAAATTCAAGAAGAGCGAAGAGAGAAGATGTTTTTTCAAAAAAAAATTAAATTTTAGAAATGTTAATTTATTAATTAATTTATTAACAGTTTTAAAATTAATTTTTTTCTGAAAAAAGATCTACCCTCTTCGTTCCGCTAGGATGCTAGGAAGATGTGGTTTTTTCTTAATTTTCTGGCTTTTTGTCAAATCTTCAATCAAAGTAAGGTAATCACGAATTCAAGTTGACAAAAAAAAAAATTTATTATCATTGTTCATATCAGTCTCTTTGCTTAATTGTTAGAATGTTGCAGTTTTTTCTGAAAATTTTAACTGTTTTTCTATTTTTTAATCAGACGTGACATAATAATTAATGAAATTTAGCATAAATGATTGTTTAAACAAATTGTTATTTCCCTTTCTTCATTTAGTGAGGTAAAAATTAATGAAAGTTAACAAAAAAGTCGTTTAAACAATTGAATATTATTTTTAACTTTCTTTTCTTAAATAAGTGCTAGAAAGTGGCGGCATATTTTAAATATCTGTTTTATTTTTTAAAAATATATACGCAAAAAAGAAAGAGCTTATTTAAAATGTAATTTTCTCTAATATTTATTTAATAATTCTTAGTAACTAAGCAGGCAATGAAAAATTAAAGATTTTATTTAAAAGCACAACTTTTCCTCATCTGAGAAACGGTTGTTAAAAATAATATTAAATTGTTTAAACAACTTTTTTGTTAACTTTCATTAATTATTATGTAACTAAGTGAAAAAGGTCAGAAAGGTCAAAATTGCCGAAGAAACCGCAACTATCAGACATTGCTACAGATGAGGATATTCATAAATAATAACAATTTGTTTAAACAATTATTTTTGCTAAAGCTAATTCATTATTATGTCACGCATAATGAAAAATAGACAAACAGTTGAAAATTTTAGAAAAAAAGCACAGCATTTTACCAATTAAGCAAAGAGAATATTATTAACAATGTTAATAAATTTTTTAAACAATTCTTTTTGTTAACTTAAATTCATGATTACTCCTCTCGTATTGAAAACTGGTCAAAAGGCCAGAAGTTTCAGAAAAAACCGAAACTTTTAAGCATTATTCAAATATAATATTATTAATAATCAATTGTTTAAACAATTAATTTTCTTGACTTTAATTAATTAAATAACCTATTGAAAATTTAACCTTAACTGAAATTTTGTTTGCTGTAATTTTTTAGTATTTTTCTAAAAGAATATTATTCACAATAATAATAAATGATTCAGACAATCACTCTTGTTAAAATTAATGAATGATCACTTCCCTCTAATTGAAAATTGGACAACAATCAAATTTTTTTGTAAAAACCGCGCCTTTCTAACTCCATTCTATGAGTAAATTTTTTAAAAACAATAATAAATTGTTCAATTGTGAAGCTTATGGTGTTGATATTTGAAAATCGATATTTTATTTGTATTCTATGGCTAATTGCGAAGAGAAATGATGAGTTTCAACTGTATTGAACTAATATTGAGAATTCTGAAAATGATATAAAAAAACGTCTATTTTCTTATGGGAAATACGTGTTAAACTTCATGGGGCTTGCGGCACCTCTAAATCTAATTTTTTTTAAACAAAAAAAAATACATTGATTTTTTTGTTTATTTGAAAAAATTTCTGGGATGTCCCCAGAAAGAGTAAAAAAAATTCAAGGCATTTCTGGATTACCCTAGTAAATAACGCAAGAGAAGCGTAGACTTCAAAACGCGCAACATGCGCAGTGCTACGGTAAACGTTTACTGCGCATTTGTAGTTTTTTAGTGGCGGTAGTCTGAATTCTATAAGTCCGTTTTTTCAATTCTTCGGTTACTCAATTTCTAAATTCTTTTTTACAAATCACATAAAAATTCGTTTTTCATCAAATAAATTCTGATAGACTTTTAATTATAATATACCAAAACATTATTTTCATTTTAAATAAAAAATCGTTGAGTATTTCAGAAAAATTGTTTGAAACCACGAGCAAGAAAGATTTAGTTTCTATCAAAACAGACGAATTAAAAAAAACACCTTACTTTTTATCTTAATAGTTTAATTTTTGTCATAGAAGTTTAATTTTATATCAAAAGGCGAATAATCTTCCAAAATTTTACGTTTTTTACTAAATTGTTGATTTTTTTGCCAAGGATAGGAATTTTCTACAAAACAGTTGAATTATTAACCAGCAAGCTTATTTTGAAACAAAAAGTTGAATTTTCCGTTAAAAAATTATATTTTAACCAAAGAAACGAATTTTCAAGATATTATTTGAATTTTAATCCAAGAAGACTAAAATATGTTTTAAAATTCACGGGGCCTGGGTCACCTCTAAATACAATTTTTTCAAAACAAAAAAGGAGTATTTATTTTTGTCTGGATTTGAAAAAATGTCTAGGGTTTCCATAGAAAGAGTAGAAATAAAAATTTCAAAGCATTTTTGGACCACCCTGGTAAATAACTCAAGAGAAGCTTAGCCTGCAAAACGCTTAACATGCGCAGTGCTACGGAAAATGTTCACTGCGCATCTATAGTTTTTTAGAAGCGGTTGTCTAGATTCTATAATCCCGTATCCTCAATTCTTTGATTACTTATTTTCTAAATTCTTTTTCACAAATAATAATATTTATAATAAACATCTTGGAAATAAAAACTAAAATATAATAACTATGTTATATAATATTTATTTTTAAAATATTTGAAAAAGTTTCTTAAGCCAAATTTTTTTAACCTTCAAGAATGGAAGATTTTAGAATATAATTAATTCCAGTTAGTTTAAAATATATTTATTAGTTTCAAATAAATTAAATAATATAATTTGAAGCCTAAAAAGGATTTCAAAGAATTGAAAACCAATCTAATGTTATTAAACCAATTTTTTTTAAAATAATTTTAATTAAATACTTGATATTTTAAAAAATTGTAAACATAATTTAGGTTTTTGCAGAATTTAAACAAAGAATTTAGAAAAATTTTTGGGTGAATAAAAAAATGCTTTAAGATTTTTAGGAAAATTGGCAAAGTTTTGTTTGTAAAAAATTAAATTAAAGTAATTGAAGAAACATTTAGGCGTTCTAGAAAGAGTCGAAAATAATTATGAACTGGGTGAGATTTAAAAAATGTACAGCAAAATCTAGATTTTTGAATATTTCAATTATTTTTTGTTTTCTAAAACTAATTTTAAAAGACCGTTAACATTTATTAAACATTTCAAAAAAAATTTCAAAAATGCCAAAAAAATATAAAAGATTTAAGGACAATTTTTTTATTTTGCAAGATTTCAACAAATTCTACGAAAAATTCGAATCAGTTAAGATTTCAGAAGATATTATTAGGAAGCTTTAAAGAATTCAAAACCTAATTTATATTTTAAAAAGAGCTAAGAAAATTTTTTTAAGATTCCTGAAAAACTTAAAATTATATTTATTCAAACAAATTAATTTTTAAATTTCTAAGAAAAATTTCAAATCTTTTTGGTAATTTTCATAGGTTTTAAGAAAATAATAAAAATTTCTTAAGATTCGCTTGAAAATTTTAAATATACATATTTTTTTTAATTAATTTTTTTTTAATTTCAAAATGTTTCAAAAAATATCTAAAAATGTGAAATTAATCTGAAAAATTTTAAGTACATTTAAAAAAAAAAAATTGACTAATTTTTATAATTGTCGGTATAAATTTGAGTCACGTTAAAAGATACTTAGGAATTTTTAAAGTTTGGAAGAAATCAAACAGATTTTCAAAATTTGAGACATTTTAGAAAGTTCATAAAATGTTTTTTAGTTTTTTTTTTAATCTAGTTTATTCTTCAAATTAATAGTCAGTACAAGTTTGATATATTTCAACAGTTTTAAACTAATATACAGGATTACAATAATTTAGGTTTTGGATTCATAAATTAATATTAATAAAAAATAATTACTTTTGTAATAATTAAAAGACTTTTACACTTTAGATAAATTAAAAAATGTAGTTTCATGAATATACCATTTTTTACTACATGCCTTAGTCAGGAATTATTTATTTATTTAATTAATTAACTATTGAAAGTAGAATTAATTATCTTAATTTTTTTTTCAAAATTCAATTTTATTCTTATAATTGTGAAATTTTTTGGTGAAATTAGCTTTAGTGAGTAATGCATTGAAGATTTGATAATATTTTGAATTGAAATATTTACAAATGTTTTGTTAAAATTTTTGATCAACAGAAACTTTATAATTGCAAATTAAAAGTCCTTACAGTTCTTTATGAATCGAAAACGTTGAAAATTAAATGGTAAATAATTTAAATTTATTCAAAGTAACGGATGAAGATCAAATATCTCATTTTTCAAATCGAAACAGATCGATAATGAATAATTTAAATTTAAGACATTTTAAATTGGTCAATTTTTCATTGATCCCTTGCAGCTGACAGCTACAATTTTCTTTAAAACAGAAGTTTAAGAAATTTAAATTTCAAGTATTCAAAGTCAAAGAATTTTAAATTCAAATGTCACTCAAAGTTCAACTCTTTTGAATTTAACATTTTTATGTTAAAGCAGTCAAAATGTTTAAAACAAAGAAAGTTCCACTTTCGGTATGGAGAATCTTGAATACTAAAATTTCCTCCCATACAACTCGATGAAAACCTTAAAAATAAAAAAATTTTCTTCTTTAATTTACGAAAAATGAAAATGTGATCAATATTAAAGTTAATAGGATTTTTAAGAGAGGCAAACTACCATCTTTTATTTAAACTCAATAAAAATATTAAAAATAAAAAATTATGCTTCTTCCAATTCGCGAAATATGGAAAACCAAAATTTTCTCTTTTTCCACTTGATGAAAATCTTGGAAATATAAACAGTCTCTATGGAAATTTAAAAAAAATTAAAAACTATCGTTTCTTTGTTTCAAGTTCAAAAAATGGTTAATAATGAAATTTGCTTTCCTTAACTCAATGAAATTATGAACAACAAAAAGTTTATTTAAAAAAAAATTAAATAACCAATTTTTTTCCTTTCTTTTAAAATTATATTTTTGAATTTCAAACATTTCTATGCATAATTCCTTATAGGTTGAAGCATTTTATTTAAAAGTTTCATTTAATTGGGGTTGAATCAGTTTAAATTTAGAGGAAAAAATTTGTAAAATGTTCAATTTTTAAAGTTTTGTTAAAAATTCAACTTTTTCGTAGAAAATTTACTTTTTTTAAATTTAATATGTTGGTATTGAAAAGAGAACTAAAATATTTTCTGGACGAAAATTCAGCTATATTAAAAAAATGTTTCCTCGTTAAAAAATTCATCTGTTTTAAAGGAATTTCAACTTTTTTTATAGGAATGCAACTTTTTGATAGATAGTTTAAGTATTTTACTTTTTGGTTAAAAATTCTACTGTTTTGTTGAAAATGTATTACTATTTTGTAGAAAATTTACTTTTTGTTTACAATTTATATTTTAGTGCTAAAAATTAACCGAAATATTTTCTGGCATGAAGTTCAACTTTTTAAAAAATGTCCTTTTTGATTAAAGCTTTATCTGTTTTAGTAAAAATTTTATGCATTTGAAAAAATTCGTCTTTTTGGTTTTAAAATTGAATTTTTTCTTAGAAACTTCATTTTCATTTAAAAATTCATAGTGTGATATTGAAAAGTCAACTGGGGTGGAGAATTAAACTATTTTGTTGAAATATCATACTTTTTAGTTAAAAATTCGTCTTTTTAAAATTAAAATTAAATTTTTCTCAGAAACTCTTACCTTGTTTCAAAATTCATATTTTGATCGTGAAAAGTCAACTGAAATCTTTTTAACAAAAAAATTCAACTTTTTTTAGAAAATTTGACTTTTTGATTAAAAAATCAATCTGATTTATTAGATATTTAGTTTTCTTACGAAACTGCAACATTTGCTTAAAAATTCTTGTAAACAAAATAGTTAATTAAAATTAACTATTTTGTTTACAAGATTTGCCCATCTTAATCTGACCAAGTAACCCAAACGAACAAACCCAAACCAATTAAAAACAATATAAACCAACTAATGCAGAACAACCAAATAAAACCAATCCATACCAATGTTAACCAACTAATCCAGATGAACTAAAATAAACGAGACAACCCAAATAATCAAATACAAGCAAATTGATTCAAACGAATCAACCTGAACAAACCCAAACGAACTAACCCAAAACAATCAACCCAAAGGAACTAACGTTAGTAATCGTGCCCAATTGAGGCTTTACAAATGAACCATTTCAAAGAAACAAATTTAAACTATTAAATACATATAAGTAAATAAATTTAATACAAATAAAACCCACGCAAACAAGCCAACCAATCCAAACCAACTAACACAAACTAATCAAAATCAGCCAACCCAAACTATCTGAATCTGATCAACTAATCCAAATGGACCAAACCAAACTAACTTAAATCAATATAAACCCACTAAACCAAAACAACCAAACAAAACCAATTCATACTAACGCCAACCAACTAACACAATAGAACCAAACTAAACGAGCCAACCAAAAATATCAAACACAAACATATTGATTCAAACGAATCAACCTGAAGAAACCCCAACGAACTAAGCCCAAACAATCAAATAAAAGGAACTAACTTAAGTAATCATACCCAAACGAGCCCTTACAAAAGAAGCCACTCAAAGGAACCAACCTAAACCATTAAATACATCCAACCCACGCAAACTGATGAACCAAACCGAACAAAGCAAACCAAAACAACTAACACGAACTAACCAAAACCATCCAACCCAAACTATCTGAATCTGATCAATTAACCTAAATCAACCAACCCAAACCAATCAAAATCAATATAAAATCACTAACGCAAAACGACAGAACACTACTAATCCATATTAACGGCAAACAACCAATCCAAATGAACTGAACTAAACGATACAACCCAAAATCTTAAACACAAACATATTGATTCAAACGAATCAACCTGAAGAAACCCCAACGAACTAACCCCAAACAATCAAATGAAAGGAACTAACGTAAGTAATCATACTTACACAAGCCGTCACAAACGAAACAACTCAAAGAAACGAACTTAAACCATTATATACATATAATTCATTTAATTAAATACAAATAAAACCCACGCAAACAAACCAAACAATCCAAACCAACTAACACAAACTAATCAAAAGCAGCTAACCCAAACTATCTGAATCTGATCAACTAATTCAAATTGACTAAACCAAACTAACTTGAATCAATATAAACCCACTAAACCAAAACAACCAAACAAAACCAATTCATACTAACGCCAACCAACCAAACCAAATAAACGTAAATAAACGAGTTAACCCAAACGATCGAGAACAAGTAAATTGAACTAAATGATTAACCTTAATGAAACGAAACAAACTAAGTCACAACAATCACCCCAAAGGAACTAACGTATGTAATCATGCCCAAACGGTCCTTACAAACGAAGCAACTCGAAGGAACTAACCTAAACCATTAAACCTAAACCGAAACAAAGCAACCCAAAAGAACTAACACAAACTAACCAAAACCATCCAACACAAACTATCTAAATCTGATCAACTAACCTAAATCAAACAACCCAAACAAATAAAAATCAATATAAAATCACTAACCCAAAATTAACGAACATCAAAAAGAAAACGGAACCAAATGAATCAACCTAAATATACCCAGACGAACTACGTCAAAGAATCAGCCAAAGGAATTAACGTAAGTTATCATGCTTAAACGAGTCCTCACAAACGAACTGACTCTAAGGAGCCAACTCACACTATAAAACATATCCAACCCGCGCAAATTAACCAGCTAACCCAAACCAACTAACATAAACTAATCATAATGAGCCAACCCAAAATATCTGAATCTGATCAACTAACCAAAATCAGCCAGCGAACCAAAACCATTCAAAATCAATATGAATGCACTATCCCAAAACTACCACACAGAACAAATCCACATCGACGCCAAGCAACTAACCTGAGTGAACCAAACTAAAGGAGCCAACCCAATCTATCGAACACTAGCAAATTGAACCAAACAAATCAACCTGAATAAAGCTAAGTGAACTAAGCCAAATTATTCAACTGAAAAGGACTTACTTAAGTAATCATGCTTAAACGAGTCCTCACACATGAACCAACTCAAAGGAACCAACCCAAACCTGCTCATCCAACCCACGCAATCTATTCTAAATCTCACCAACTAACCAAAACCAACAATTATTAATAATACTAGCCAATCCAAAGAACCCAACTGAAACTTTCCAAGCCAAACGAAGGAACCTAAATTAAAAATACATGAATTGAATTTTAATTACATCCAGCTCATATCTTGTCTTCATTTAGTGAGCATTGGCAACAGGCTGCTTATATCTTGTCTTTTGTTGGCCGGATATTGAACAAGTCTTGTTCATTTCGTACCTTTATTTGGCAAGATATTGACATTATTGTGCCCTTCTTTGCTAAATGTAGATTTCCTGCTTATAACTTGATTTCATTGACTAGATATCAACAAAAAATAAGAAGCTCATCCTGAATGACCTTAAAAATTATCTGTGTCTTACCATCTGTCTCTCAAAAAACGTCCACTTTTAGAATATATGCCCATTGTTTTTTTCAATCAAGACGATGAGAACTAAATTGTTACTTCATTAAGTACTTCATAAAGTTGCTAAAAAAGGCATCGAAAGTACCTGAATTCCAAGTTTCTTGAACGGTAGGTTTTAAACAAGGGATTTACACGAAATAGGTTTAAAAAACCAGTTGAATCAGTGTTTTAAATTGAAAGATTCTAAATTAATGGTTGTCCAAGTCTCGAAATACTATGCAGCTTCTCAAATCGTAAAGAACAAATTAAACATTTTTAAAATCAAATACAGTAAAAACGCTCTTATTTCCGTGACCTTGAAACATGGAGGTTTTGAATATTTCAAGGCTGGAAGTTCATTGACTGTCCCGACCTTGTATCGACGCATGCGCTATAAGCAACTTGTTCAACTGCGCATGTGCCCAAAAGCGCAAATCTGTTTCTTCACGTTTTTATGGGGTTTTTAATTTCACGAAATACAATCAACTATCCAAAATTTGATATTAGCATACCAGTAACCTGAAATTTTTGATATTTGATGCATGACTAATTTTAACGTTTAGATTATTTTCTTGAAAAAGTTTTCTCTTCGACTGTCATAAGTTAATAAAAACTACATTTTACAAACATTTTCTAATTTTTCGGCTTCACAACTGGCCACCGAAAACATCTTTAACACTTCGTGGTCCAGGTGGGTCTTTTAGGTCACAGTACCTTTTCGTATTTCAAATATTTCAAAAGTGCTGAAAAGGCAAGTACTGGTTCTCCGTCCTATAAAATTGTGAAGGTCCAAGAGTCTAGTTGCCTAAAAGGCGTCAGTGTCAGTTAGTTTGCGTAAGTCTAGCAACGTGAAAAAATTGACTTTGTGCCCTGAAAGACCCACCTGGACCACGGAGTTTTGGTCAATTTGGAAATCTCATTTTATCGTGTTTTTACAGTATTTTTTGTATATTTGTGTTCACAAAATACAGAAATTGTATTTTTAGATTCACATTTTGTATTATAAAATTTAGAAACTAAAGAAAACTTTTTTCTTAGTAATTTTGCTTATCTGATCGTCTCTGAAAATTCGTCAATGCTCAGTCACTAAAATAATTATCCTTTCTTCAGCCGCGATTATGGAGTTAAGTTGTTTTTCAAGCTCTATCTGAGTAATATAAAAGAGTAAAGTGATTTTTCATAACATTCCATTTTTGAATAAAATATGAATTGTTTACTGATTACCATTTTCTAGAACATGTTTTTAAATAATTAATTGTTTAAAAGTATAAAGTTGCCAATAACAAAATAGTTTCTCGCAATCCTTTGTATGGACTCAGAAGAATAACTGTGAATTTTGCCAGATTTTATTAATAAAGCTAACGTTGACAAAAACCTTACGGACTGAAAAGTCCCACCTGAACCACTTCGTCAGTGAAATTCACCTGGACTAAGAAGTGTTAAGAAAAATAGTGTAGACTTTCTAAATCCCTATTAGTAGAAATTCTACTGATGAATTTAGTAGCATTGTATCTGACTGTTATATCAGTAATTTTATCACTTTCTACTTAATGAATTAGTTTTCGCATTTTTAACAATGTAAAAATTACCATTTTTCTTACAAAAAGCGCAGGCGCAAGCACGCTTCTGCCAATCGCAGCAGCAATGACCTGAGTCTCAGATCAGTTACCCCCCCCCCCCCTCCACTCTTAATTTTCGGGATTTCTATAGCCCCCTGAATTGTGCCTCAAATGCGCTCGAATGCGCAACTGATAAAAATATCAGGTGTTGCGCGGGGAATGGGGTGACAAGCGTCGCTCTAACCCCCCGCACCTCATTTGAAAAATCAAAGTTGAAATCACAAGACCTTGAAGATCTTTAAATGCGCTAATATGCACTATAAAATTTTTTGAAAAATCTTGAAAATTGCCCAAGATATGGAGGTAACAAAATTTTACGAGTGGTGACCAACAAAATAAAAAGTTTTGAATCCGCATTAATGAAGGAAGTTTTCTATGGTGTTTCAAATGCGCTCATATGTGCAAACAGGAAAAAAAAAATTTTCACAAGCCCCCCCCCCTCCATTTTCAGCGCTGATAACTCGTTAATCAATGTGGCGCAAAATTTTTTCTTTATGGCGCATATGAGCGCATTTGAACATCTTCAAGGTCATGTGATTTAAACTTTGATTTTTAAAATGGAGGGGATAGCGTAAAACCTGATATAACTCCTATAGTCTTGTGGCACCAAATTTTTTATCAGTGGCGCATTTGAGCGCATTTGAGGCACAATTCAGTAGGCTATAGAAACCCCGAAAATTAAGAATGGAGGGGCTGATGTATCTGACCTACTCGCTGCGAAATCGTTTTTGTTGAAAAAAATATTATTATTCGTGAAATCTGCTTTGTTTTTTTTTTAAATTGTTAAGTTTTTTCTTGATCTTAGTATTGAATTAAATAGTTTACAGGGCGCAGGGAAAGTGCCGTTGAAAAAAGTTACGTTAACTGACATTTCTTTCCAGATTGTAAAATCAGTTTTTAATTTTACTTTAAACTACAATTTCCAATAGTAAACTAATTACTAAATTAACTAATCGGCACTATTTTAATTAGTAGAAAACTACTGACAGTTAGTAGTTTTCTACTTATTCAGATTTAGATCAAAGGGATCGGTTTCTTGGTTACGCCTATAAAAATATAGGTTTCTATAATTCCTTTTTTAAATGGATATTTTTATATCAAGATCTGTGATTTTCTACCCATTTAATTATTACTATTAGAAATGGGTTGCGTGTTGAAGAACATGAAAAGGGATAACTCATTGGGAAGTTGAAATCAAAAGTAGGGGATAAAGAAGAGATTGAAGGGCGTGATGGAAGGGGTGGGGAGGACAAGGCGCGGTAATTACTTTAATAACATCCTGGCAGACTAGCGTCTTGATGAAGTCATTACCAGCCTCGCCTCGACGGCAAAAGTAACGAAAGACGACTCATATTCAATGTCCTCAATGATTTACCAACAGAGTAAATATTTCACCAAGGGTTGCAGAAACTCATTGTTCAACTATTATTCCCGCACCTGTCGTGTAATTTAAGCTGTGATATATATATATATATATATATTATATTTATTTTATTTTTATTTATCTATTTTATTATTATTAATATTATTTTATTGTTTATTTTACATATTATATTTATTTTCATCTTCTTCAAGGGCCTTACCAGGATATCAAAGAATATCCTAATTCTGTCAGATTAAACAAAAATGTTTTGACTTTTTCGAGCATTAAATTTACGTAAAAATTAAAATTTTCATACTTTCGGATTTTTTATATGTATATAATATAAGTTATAGAGAAATATCTTGTGTAGAAAAGTTTTAGAGAAAATATTTGGTACGAGCAAAAGTCAAAAAAAGTATTTTTTTGGTGAGGATTGAAAAAATGCAGGGATCTTACTCATACAATAGAGAAAAAATATATAATAGAGGTTGAATACAAATTTTAAAACGTGTGCACCAGAAAACATATTTTTTATAAAATTCTTTAACCAGGCTTCTTTAATCGTTTTTTCCTTACACAAATGTTATAAAATTTATATTTATGTTCTTAACAAGCTAAAACTGTTTTGAATTTAAACAATTTAAAAAATGTTTAATTTTGATTCTTTTCAATTTTGGTGTTCTATTTAAATTGTCAAAATAAAAAGATTATTTTTAAATTTTTGAATTTTAGGGTTCTTTGTCGAATTTTAACGTGTAAAATAGAAGTAGTCAAAAGTTTGGTGTTAAATAATTTGAGAAACTTTAAATTTAAAATTATTTGAGTTTGAGGATTTTGAGTTTAAACATGGTCAATTTTTTAATTTTTAATTCTAAATGCTTGATACTGTGATCCTATCTAAAAACAGTGGTGTAACGATGTCTCAAAAATCTCTTAAAAAATTTTGGTGAAAACCTGATTTCCATTTCATTACTTCAATTTGTTTTATATCTCAGATTTAAAACTTTTAAAATTAAATCTGCAAATAATCCCTTTTATTCAAAAAATCCTATAAAAAATTACGCGAATTAAAAAATATGTCATATATATGTAAATATTTCAATCATCAATATGTAAATATTTGTTATTTATTTAAATTGAATGATTTTTTCAAAAAAAAAAAAAAGGTATCGAGACAAAATGAAGGTTATTGATTTTGGCATATAATATTGCAATATAAATAATGAAAAAACTAAAATATATTGCTCTTCGGTGTGGTTAAAGGTATGAAAGCAATGCGACAAATTTGGCAAACTTCACAAATTTATCAAAAAATATGACAAACACTATAATAATAATTTTTAAATTATTAATTAATAAAGGGGCAAAACATTATTACCAATTAAATATTATATAATATGCATATATATTATTATATTCTTTCTATATATTAATACATTATAATTTATGAATGGATAGACATATATAATATTACCTAAATATTATAATATGTAATTAATAATGTCTTATCTCTTTATTAATTAATATTGTTAACATATTATTAACATGCAGCAACTAACCCGAAATATATGTTTCCAAAATAAACAACAACTTCCGTACATATTTATTTGTTTCTCATAGTAATAATATATTATTGAAATTGTTGTTAGTTTTTCAACATATATTTATCATTAGTTTTTGCATTTTTTTAAATGAATAAGATGGGTACAAAAGAGACTCAACGTAAAATAAAACTGTTTAAAATTACATTAATAAAAAAAGTCCACATTAAAATGTTTAAATTGTAATTCTTATAAATACAACAACCACTTTAACATTCATTTCATAAATAAACAAAAATTAAGTTCTAAAATGCGACAACTATAATAAAAAATTCGTCGCAATAACTCTGTGATACATGTTTTAAATCAATTCGTTCCATGAAAAACTTATTCTGTATATATGTAATTATTCATTTACTTTTTTTAAAATTATCAAAAAATTAGAGCCTTAAATTAAATTTTTAGGGTAATTGTACATTAAAGTTTCATCATTTAAAATAATTAAGAGGTGAATTTGAATATTAAATCTGTATACCATAAAATCGAAAATTAATGGTATATTTATTACCCGTATCCCAACATAGTTTTTTAAATTATCTAAAATTTAGAGACATACATTAAATTTGCAAAAAAAAACCTCCCAAAATAAAAAATACGTAAAAAACTTATTGCTTAAATTACAGTTTGAAGGAATATTTATATACTGACATCAACAAAAAGTGAAAACTTTCAGAAAATTTAAGCTTAAAAATTAAATTTTGTCGACATTACATTTTTTTACTTCTGATAGGCATTTCACATTAATTTTTCTAAGTAAAGGTGTATTTATTTAAAATCAGAGATATATTTCAGCATATGCAATAAAAAAATAAATAAATGCATAAACACATACAAAAAATATGATAAATGTACACATCGTTCCCAAAACAGTTCCGTCAGAACCTGTAATTATCCTTTCGCGGATAATGTCATTTTCTGCTTGACCTTCTTTCACAGTAATATTATCTCTGAATATTGCCTCTTGTCGCAGTTGAATAAGTTTTTTGTTTTTCGGCACATAATGAAATCGGTGGCTTAAAAACTTTAAAAACTTCCAGTGTATACACTGTTGCCATGCATTTGATGGTTAGTCGCCCCTAAATGTAAACAGCGCCGCGCTCGCTCATCTTAAGTACTAATTTTCTCCGGTCAAGAGTCAGCCTACTTTCATCTTTGAGTGGCACGAAGCTGATTTGATGTATGTGTCTTTTGAGGTTATGTGTGTTACAATTCTCTCTCATAATTATTCTAGAGTGCTTACCGGCAGCATCGGTATGACAGAGACCTACATTATCGGAATGACAGAGAGCTGAAAAACGACCCAAATCTTAAACTAATGGAATGCATACGATTTTTATTCAGTACAATAATTTTTTTTGTTATGTAGAAAAATATGTATTTTCAACAAAATGGCTTAATTTCTCCACAAAAAATATCAATACATACGACAAATAGAATATCAGTACATTTTGAGTTAAAGAGGTTAATTTACAATTTAAAGAAAGAATTTTCTGCAAATTATGAATATTCTCCATGAAATATGTGAATTTTCAAATAAGAAATATAAATTATTAACCAAAAGTAGAAAACATAAATTTTCATTATAAAAATTACACAAACAAGTTATATTTTGACACAGAGTGAAACATTTTCAAATGATCAATCTTCATCTGAAATAGTTAAATTTTGTACCAAAATGATGAAAGACTAATTTTCTCTAAAAAATACGAATTTCCTTTTAAAAAATATTATTTTTTAACTAAAAAATTAAACCGTTTTTAACAAAAATCGTACATTTAAATTTAAGGTTAAAAAAACTAATTTTCAGGAATGAGAAAAATGATTTTTCAATAAAATTGTTAAATCGCCTACCAAAACAGATTAATTTTCTAAGAATAAGTAGAATTTCCCAACAAGAGTGATCTTTTAGTTAAAAAGGGAAAAGTATTTTAACAAAACGTTCGAATTTTTAAGTCAAAATGAGAAATGTTTCACCAAACAGTTAAAATTTAAAAAAATAAGTAGTAGATTTTTCAATAAAGAAGTAATCATTTTTGAACTAAAATAGTTGAAATAAAAAATAATAGTTTTAATAAAAATTGTTTGTTTATTCTTAATGCTTTTCGAATGTTAGCTTAAAATACCTTTTAGAGTTAGCTAGAATAGTGCGCGTGCGTATGGCAATAATTGAGGCACCGGATTGCAGAACTGCCTCTACGCTCGGCCCGTCTCAGCCCAGTAGGCGCAGGAGAGGGGATGC
>JAAAKG020168794.1:0-27842 GCA_010014905.2 Druon quercuslanigerum | reverse complement strand
AACCTATTATAATTCTACCAACAAGACAACACTAAGACAATTCTCAATATTGCTTTAATTTGAATCCGAACACATTACTGTCTCTAACACCTTGGGACTTCATTTCCCTTTTTGAAACACTCAACACAATAGTGCACTATTATAGATGTTGATTGCTGGTCGAGGGTTGTTATCTTGAAGTCATCTGGAATTTGTTGAAGTATCATTCTGCAGAATGCCTAAGTGTCCTATGCAGGTTGTAGTGTCTGCCTAAGCAGCACTGTTTTTGGTTGAATCTTGTGTTGAATGGTTGTATGGATCTCGGGGTATTATTGATTGTGTTATCCTTTCCGTCTCCTGCTTGGTTTTATTTTCTTCTGAGCTAGAAGCTTATAGAACAGGAGTTTCTTCATCTTCCCTAATTTTCGTGTTGCCAGAATTTTCTGTATCAGAAACGGTGATAACTGTCGTCTTCCGTTGAGAACAGCGTCTAAGGATCAGTATTACTGCGCAGATGTTGGATTTGCAGCAATATGCTATCATTCCTAAGGCCAGCAATACAATACCTGCGTAAGAGCCATGTATTAGTGTAGCTTTTTTGTCCTGAGTTTGTTGCTGAAAACTGAGGTCATACAATTCTTGCTCCAATTCGTTCAGTGTTTTAGGATTTTTTTCGAAATTGGATATTTTCTGATATTCTCTTTCTGGCGCCATTTCTTCAACTAGCATTTCTTTTGGCTGTCTAGCTGGAGCCATTATCGATGAGGTTTTGGCCAAATCCAAATGCAAGTTCATATGTGGCTTCTATTTCTCCTATCGTTTGATAGGTGCCGATAAACTGACTTCCGCAGTGTTTATCTCACATCATGGGGCTAGCTGAACAAGGCCTATGCCAGAAAGTTGTACGATGTCTTTTGACGGACCTTGGCATATTATTCTCGCTGGAATCGGTATGGTGATGGAATAGAGCCATGCACCTAAGGTCTTCAGCTCTGTCCAGTAAGACTGAGCCTGATAGCTTATCCTAATGCTGCACGTCTGCTGGACTTAGTTGTTGGATTATAGAGAAGCCGTACTTCACGCGAATGATGCCTTGAAGTCTCATACACGAGTAGGTTATTTTGACAGAGAAAATTCCCTGACACCTTTTTACATGACATAAAATTTTCTTCCTTGGCTAAAAGATAGGTTCTTTGTGAATCTTCCACCATAATGTAAGAGAAGTCCGAATACACTGCAGCACGTCCTGCAGTATAATTTTCGGTTGGTTGTATGACAGGCACTGCGGGCATTTTGTAAATCGCATATTCGGTTCTCTCCAATAGAGGAATGTCTAGAATTATTAGCAGCTTATCTTTCTTGCAGATGACAGAGGACATGCTACTCTAGTTAACAAAGGGTTGAGTTGCCCTTTCCTTGCGACGCGTGGATTACACCCAATAGTTTATCCGCAGAGCGAATATAGTGTTCGATTCCGGCTTTAAGAGTTCGCAGGAACTTATGGAAAGCTTCGATATGTTCCGGATTTGATGTACGGCTTACAAGTTGGTCTACTTTCTGCATTAGCTGGGTGATTTGGCTCTTATAATGTGACATCTCTGCATTGTGGATTAGTGCTTGATTATGGATTTCGTATAATTGTGCATGGAAAACATGCGTTTGTTGTCCCATGAGGTGTGAGAGGTTGGCCTCAACTCGATTTAGCTCATGGATTTTTAGCTGAATCTACTCTTCATCTCATATATTAACAGTCCGGCTGTATGTTCAGCTATGCTGCCGATAAAACCGTGGAGTGGTTCTGCAAAGCTTGATTCTTCGAGGTACCTTTGCTGAAATGGAATATTCTGTTTTTCTTTGCGACTCTTCCTTTTCTGTCTCCACTTCCGCTTAGCGATAGGGTTTGTTAGTTCATAATTCTCAAAAATAAAGTGGGCATAGCCTGGGAACTACAGAAATCACGGGATCCCATTTTGACTTCCGTTATCGTGTCAAACTCTTGTAAGCGTCGCGCCTGAATTTCTCGCCTTCTTTCAGTTCTGACCTCATTTACTCCTTCCGAGTAGATTCCAGTAGTCACCAAAGGGGTTGACCTTGCTTTCGGAATAGTAAATACTGCAGGAGTAGGAAATATTCATCTTCGTGGGGTGTTTTCTCGAGAATGAGAGAATCTATATGCTCTGGAAGACCTTTAAAACGCCCGGTAAGTTACCTAAATTTCCTGCGGAAACTGCTTTTTCATATATTTTTAAAAATGAGTTACCTCTTTGGGCGAATACGTCATTGTCGTATTCTTGTCATGAGACGAGAGCTTCTACCTACTTTAAGAGTTCTTTGTCTGCTTTGCGTTCTGAGACATACGTGCATTCTTGACGGTAATCTTCCTTCATGCCTTCATTATTTCAATCTAGGTTCAAGTTTTTTAGGTTAGCGGGATCTATTCCGTGATCCCTTAGGGACTCATCAAACTTCATAATTGATTTTTGTAGGTCCTTTTTCAAATTTTTCACTATCTTCACTGTCTATATAAAAAATTATAGTAATGCTGGCTTCAGGTGACTCTGGTATGTGAAACTCGGAAACTATTAGAGCTTTGTTTATCAAAAACGTTTGGTAAAGCTCGCTTCAGGTGACTCTGGTACTTGAAATTGGGAAAGTATTAGTGATATGAAATTGTACTTTGCGCATGAATTTAGCGCTAATTAAGTGCCAATATATACTTCGAAAACTAAATTTTGCGCCCGGTATTTTTTATTTTAGTGGTATGGCATTCTTCTTTAGATAGGAATTTATTGCTACTTTAATGCCAATATATTCTGCAAAAACTAAATTTTGTGCCCAGTAATTTTGGTCAAAAATATGTAGTTTTGTTAGTTTCAGCTGAAGCCACAACTCCGGTATGCGAAACTCGAAAACTGTTAGCGGTATCAAATTCTTCCTTGCACAGGAATTTATTGCTGATTAAATGCTCTGGATTTTTGCTACGCAAAAAATCCGAGCACTTTTTTTGGTAAAAAACGTTTAGTAATGCTGGCAATATATTCTGGAAAAACTTAATTTTGAGTCCTGTAATTTTGATCAAAAATATGTGGTAATGGTGGCTTCAGCTGAAGCTAGCAGTATTGCTACATGTTATTGACCAAAATTACCGAGCACAAAATACAGTTTTTTCAGAATATATTGGCATTTAATAAGCACTAAATTTCTATCCAAATTAGAATTTGATACCACTAATAGTTTCCGATTTTCGCATAGCGGAGTTGTGGCTTCAGCTGAAGTTAGTTTTTGTTTTGGTTTTGTTTTTTGTTTTTGACTGAATTTTTTCTTGTTCTATGAATTCGTACGCAGACCGATATGGTTCTCTGTGTACTATCTTATCATCAGTTGTGGGTATTCGGTATAGAATCAGATGGGTGCAGGTTAATTTTACCCATTCACTTGAAAAATGTTTGCGTACTCGACGGCCCATCTAAACACCATCCGTGATACATATAATGCCTGTTTTACGCTTTCCACTCGCTCCGAATAAAAGTTTTCAGAATCCTGTTGCAAATTTTCGGTCTCAGAATCGGAAAAATCCTTTCCAGAAAACTTGCAAAAATCGAAGGGTATAAGTTCTTGGGCTCGAAGTCCGAACACTAAGCCTTGTTCGGTGGTGCTTATGGCCATTGCATGGCAAATGCCATTCTTACTAGAGTCTATGGCTTCACCTGAGTAAAGACCTTCCAGTGTATCGATTCTAGGTAGATGTCTAGTCTAGGTGTAATCTCTAAAAAAGATCTGAGCTTGCTCTTCTCTAATGTATGGTCTACCTAAGATTCCGTCAGGGTAAATTGGGAAATCTTTCTCATCGACATGAAATACTGTAGATATATTCAGAATATTTAGAGTAACTGTTCCAAGGGGTGTAACTAAGTGGTTCGTTATTCGGACAATAAGCGCATAGTCTTCTTCGTTAGGAATAATATCCTGGTATAGACCCTTAGATGTAATTAAGTTGGATCCGAATCCGGGATCCACTAAAAAGGTTGCTTTTGGATTCGGCGTTTCCTGGGCTATTATTTCGACTACTGGGGAGTCTTCTGCTTGTGCTCCTGCTTAAAAGATCTTAATAGTTTCTCCAGGAAGTTTACTGTCTTCAGACGCTCGTGAGGGGTTGGATTCACTGTTGCGTCGGAGCGACGAATCAAGAGGGAGTTACAATTACCCTGCAAATCTGGGGAGGAACATCTTGAGTAGGACTGTCTTCCCGTTAATTGTCCATGGTTACTTCACTGCGGGTTACCCTGTGTTTGCAGGTTTTAAGTGGGATGTTTAATCACAGGAAGCTTAGATAAAAGGGTGGTAAGGGTATCCTTGAGGAGCTTGAAATTGAGGTATCATTGAGTGACAGACAGCAGGAAGATTTGGATACTGTTGCGCGGGATTTTTGTTGTAAATCATATTCGGCATGTGTGTTAAAAGGAAATCTTGGGTTTTTGGCGTATTTCTGTGTCTCTTCAACATGACGTGCCCGTTCGACAGCTTCGCTGAGATCCTTAGGATTTCTCTTATCCACAAAAATGGACATTTCGTCTCGTAGTCCTCTTATAAAAGAATCTAAAGCCACGTCGGTTCCGGGCTTCATCATGATAGCACTTTCTAATATATTTTGATGCGGAACGATGTCACCGACCTCTCTGTACGTTGCGGTATACTTTAATTTTAAAGAGTGCTTTGCACCACTCAGAAAACCTTTAATGCGATCATGATACTCACTGATTGATTCCGTTTTCCTAGCCTCAAATTGACAATTGCCTCAAAATACCACTGGTATTTTCTATCGGACCGCCGATAGGTCAAATTGCATTTTTTTGTTTTAAAATCTAATAGAAAGAGAGAGAATAGAGCTAACTGAACAAATTTAAAAAAATAGTTCATGTTACGTGTACTAAAGGAAAATATGTAAAAATGGCTACATTGCTTATTGTAGGGATTGAAGTAAGAAGTGTAGTTGAGCATGTTTAAATAATCGATGACCTTTTGCTTTTCTTTTTGCTGAATCTCTAAGGATAATCAAGATATCATTACAATTTTTTTATTGTAATAAATTCAATGCAGATTAAGGACAAAATTATTAAGAGACCATCAACCCCTAAATTAGTATCTGTAACTCCTTGAGGACCTCTTTAGTCTCTTCGTGACAGTTGGGAAAAAGACGCTTGCGCCTCATAGCGCAGTCCCACTCCAGTTGCTCACGTAAGCTCACCTCCTCCGTGACGTCCAAAGGACCTCTAAGCTCATCACAGATACTGCTGTTCAGGTATTTGTGGACCGACACTGACCACCAGGGCTGGAAAACGATCGGAATCGGTGGGGAGATTGCTTAGGGAGTTGTTTTTAACATACGAGCTCATCATTGGCTTTGATTCGGAGTTCCTTCCGCTAGCTGGTTTTTGTCTGCCCCGGGTATTTAATTTCCCTGGTACAACCTATACGTGGGAGGCGTTTCCCTATCCGCAACCTGGAGCGTCTTTCTCCACTCGTATAAAGACTTCAACATCGTATATACTTCAGTCTTACTTCTCGGAAGTTTTATTTAAACATTCAAAACCTTTTGCGCTTAATATCTCAAAAAGTTAGCAGATCTTGAGCGTAATATCTATATGATTCACCGTACTATATTCTGCTTTAAATATCTACATTTGAACATCGATTTTTCTCCGTGCGGACACCTTCAACTTTCCTGTCAGCAAAATATGCTTTAACAAATTCTTATTTTCATAATTTTGATATTATATTTAATGTATTTGGAGGTATTAAAAGGAACTTGAAATTTTTACAACTTTTTAATTAACGTTATGGGGTAAGAGCACTAGTTATTGTGGAGAGAACTTAACAGGTGGTGTAGCAGGAGACATGAGGAGAAATAAGGTAGAGGCAATAAACAGGAAAGTAGGGGGAAATAATGAATAGGGAAGTAGGAGGAAAAGGGGAAGGGTAGTGAGGGAAATTGGGGGTGTGTAAGAGAGGGAAATTAGGGAGAGGAAGTAAGGGAAATGATAAGAAATTACGGTAAGTATGAGACGGAAAGTGTTAGCTAGAATAGTTTCCACATCAAATTAAAAGATCAAGCTATGATGTGTATTTCTTTTTGTATGTATACTACATTTACGAAGTTTAAAAAGTGTTTAAGATGAGAATTTGTTTATTGTAAGTTTAGCATGGCGTTTCCACATTGCTAATTTGGGAATTAATTTTCTATAATTCTAAATAACAAAAAGTGTCCACACATAATTTATAATTCTTCGTGCTTTACGCAAAATGTACAAATCTTCTAGAAATTCCTGGTATAAATGTTCTCTAACAGTCAATACGGGGTCAAAAAGCGAAAGATTCGAAAAATTAGGATACGTATATTTCCAGACTTGGATCTGATCTTCAAGTTGAACAAGCTTATTTTATTTATATAAAGAACTTTCTTATTTCTATTTTTCCATTGTATTTATGTACATCATTACAGTCTTTCCAAATGTTGGAATCAAGCAAGGTAAGATACATAGCTCACGTGGTCATAAAAGGGATCGGAGTACACAAATCGCTAGAAAACATCAATACAAAGATTTCATTATGCTTTCCCACGTGGTAACCTGTGCGTCATCAATATGTATATAATTAGTGATTTTAAAATTAATACTTGAGGTAAGCATCCCAAAAATCCTGATGACAAATTGTTTGCTTTTTATCCAACCCGAATTTTTTACGACTAATGGGGCCGTCAACTATTTACGTCCATGTGAAACAAGATATCGAGTTCAAAATTTTGGAAATCAAATAAGCGACGCTAAAGAGCTTTGTGCGGTCCTAAATATTTTTAAAATTTCAAAAAAACATGCATAAAGTTTTTATTAATTAAAGAAAAACACATGTATGTTAATAACGCTGCGGCAGTACCGAACGCTCGTAACTTTAAATTGTTTTTTATTAACGATTTTCGTTTATTATTTCGGAAATGAATATAATTTTTCTTACACAATTTAAAAAAGTCGTGAACATGTCGGATTCGATTAAGTTAATTTCGCATTGAAAAAGTAGCAATTGTAACATTTTTGTACGATTTTGTACTATAAAAATTACTATATGTCATTAATAGAACTGCTGACCTCATTTTACCTCGGAATTTGCCGATATTGGGAGCAAGGAAGGCTGCTCACTGAAGCGTTACAATCAAGCAGGAAGGAGACACTCTCCGCGCGTTAGTTGCATCAGGTAACGGCATGCTGGACATCTAGCGGAAGGCCATCATGCAGCCCTGGCTATATACGTTTGGATACCTCCGAGATATGTGGCAAGCAATGCCCGAAACCCGACTTAACTCGCAGTTTGAGTGTACTTGATTAAAGCTAATTTTTCATGGTACACTTTATTTGCGAAAGAAAATGTTTTTTTCATATTAAGTTCGTATTTACATCTAGTTTTTATTGAAATAAACTACAGTTTATCAGATTACTGGTTATCATTTGTATCGTTTGTTTTAGTTAAAATACTCCTAGCCTGCGTTATGTTCCAATGTATGCTTACTGGTTTAACCAATTCCCAGATTTGTCACTATCAGCCTGTGCTTAAATCTGAGCTCAGTTACCAGTCTTCCGTAACACATTGATCTGGTACGATACATGTATAGTATTTCTGTATATTATTATTACCGACTGAACAAAGTCTTAGAGGTTAATGAAGTAATTATTTCCTGAAATTACGTAAATGCTAATTTTTTTCTATCCAAACCCACTCTTTTGGTCATGGTTACGCAATTCGTGATGCAAACATTGATCTCCCCGTAAAGATATGTCTTGGACTACTTTTGATGTAACTTTCAGCCCAGGAAACAAAACTCGATGGAATAGAAATTATTTGAATCCATATTTTAATCAGTTCGATCGGTCAACAAATTGGGTACCACCAATTCAAGGAAATCGCGTTGAATTATTTTGTAGTTTTTTAATCGGAGCGTTTCCTAGGTGAGTATTTTTTTTAAATATAAGAAACTAAGCCAGTAAATTTGATTATGATGGCTTTGATTAAATAAAATACAACCAAATTTACCTGTTTCGGTAGTGGGTACATGGTGACTGATTGAAGCAATTAAATTTAAGAGTCTAATTAAAAATGTCACAAACGGAACGACCGTAATTTACGTGAATCGGCATTCCTCAACTGCCCAATAAAAATGTTTGCATTCAATCGATTTTTTCCCTAAAAGGTTGGCCGTAGCATCTGGAGAAAACGCAATGCTACCAACCGCAGGTATCCATTTTTAAAATGACTTGGAACTAATGTCTTTCTCTACAATGATTTTCAGAAATTAAATATATTTTTTCAAGCTATTGCATTTAATAATAATATTCCGTATATTAAACTAATTGGTGTTAAACTGATAAAATTTTCAATACTTTTCCTACCTGACAATTTACAGCGTTCCAGTCCCCTACATCGACCGTGTATATGTATATAGTAGTAATTCTCTTAAGATTCGGAAAGGAAATCCTGACACGCATTCCGACTTTTGCATAAACAGAAAAAAATTGAAGACCCGGATCGAAAAACCGGGCGAGCTTGCGAAACGCGTATGAAGATTATCCACACGGTCGAAGTACTCAAAGGTGCAAGGGTAGGAATCCAGCTACCTTCACTGTAAATAAAGATTTGTGTAAAATTAGAAAATTTCGAAAAATTACAGATTGCATCATTGTAAATATTAGCCTTCACTGTGTAATTTTACAAAAATGTGTGAAATTACATCCTCTAGTGATGTAAATAAAAGGACCTTCAAACAGCAGTATAATATTACAGTTATTATTACACTCGAAAAAAACAAAAATATACATTCCCTCGTACTAAATTTACATTCAGAATTGAAAATTCAATCGCAGCGTGTAAAAATACTATGCGTCGGTAAAATCACTTTCCTGAGATTGAAAATTACATAAAGATTTTTTACTTTACCAAAGATCTTTGATTTTACCCTGGCGGAAACTGTAAGATTTTTTATTTATAATTAATTGAAAATTTAGAATAATTAATCAAATAATATGTGAATACGAAAACTTCTCTCGTTTTCGTTGTTTATCGATGCTTTCATCCTCTAATTTTAGAGCATTTTTATTTTTAATGCGAGGAAATTGACAGCTATGTTCAACTTTGCTGACAGCTTTCACACAAAAATATATCAAATTCCAGTTACTCATATATTGCCTTTTACATTTTCTGCTATTGAAAAAAAAATCGGCTATTAAAAACGTATAATTCATGTTTTTGTTACGGTGCCCGGCTTGTGTTTCGTTAATCTCCACGAAATTGTATGAAGTTTGAGCTTCGTGTGTTCAAATCCTATCGCCCTAATAAATGTTATTTTGTTTTTCCACATAATGAAGTTTACTTGTTCGTGTGTAAAATTACGGGCTGAATTTTAATATCACAACTGCTTGAGTTGCAAAATTCATCGCTAGGTGGATGCTTACAAATTTTCGTAATCTTACTCCGATACACGAGGGTCCCTTTATTTACATCCACCAGAGAATTTATATTGAATAGATTTTTTTACAGTGTATTTTTAGTGCGTTTTTCACTCTCAATTCCATACCTAATTTAGCATTATTTTCGTGGTATTTGCTATTGCCCACGCAGAAGCCTTTTCATCTCCCACATCCTAAGCTAACACTCATTTTCAAGCTTTTTCAGTGAAATCTCTGTCAGCTACGTTTCTGAACTGAATATTATCTCTATTCTGTGAGTAGGCAAAATAGTGATCTTTAGAAGCTGCTTTAAGAGGATTAATTCCAGGACCACACCTCGCAAGTCTCTTTTCTAGCTTTGTACCAGGTCACAATACTGATATCCCGGAAGATGTAATTGCAATGGAAGATTGTTGATGACTCTGCTAAGTAGACCTCTACCACGTCTTACTTCATTACGAGGTTCGAGGATATTTTCACACTGAACAGCTAACCTATATAAGCTGAGTATTCATAGTTTTTCCTCAATCATATTCAAGATGCAGTTTTAAACACAATCTATGAAATTACCAAAAGTAAATTTTGATTCACTCACGCAACATGAAAGAGGAGGAAAACGACATAGACAGTTGTTACCGAACAGTATACGAATAATGTTCTGTGGACCATCCAACTATGGCAAAACTAATAATGCCTTGATGCTCTAATAACACATCATAAAAGATTACGGTTTTCAAACGTGTATGTTTACTCAAAATCTTTAAATCAGTTCAAGTATCAATTTTTAGCAACAAATTTTCAAACCGTAGATGGTGTTGAGTACTATTATTTCAATGAATATGAAAATGTAGTATACCAAGTGATGCACGATCAAATTCATTAATAGTTTTTGATGATATTGCTTGTGAGAAAGAAGACAATATTAAAGCTTTTTCTCTATGGGTCCACATAAGCATGTCGATTCATTTTACTTGAGTCAAGAGTATGCACCTATCCCTGAGCATCTCATACGATATAATGTTGTGTTATATAAACAAGATGAAATAAGTCTTTAGCATATATACAATGATCATGTAATACTGACATACCTTTTGGGCGATTTAGAGAGTTGTGTTTAGCTTGCTGGAATGATAATAAATACGAATCGGTTTTAATCGATGTAGACAATAATCTGAACCAAGGTAGATAAAGAAACTGGTTTGATTGCTTTGTAAACCTAAATGAATGATAGATATATAGACTAACAGTTATCGCAAGCAATTATCTTTTATTATTAGATAATAAAATAATGATCATGATAATGTATATGGTAGACGAAAATTATCTGAAAATAGATTAATTATTAGGGATTCGTCAGTAGGTTTCGATAACCATTAACTTAATGTAGGAGATACTAAGTACCCACAAACTAGGAGATTGCTAGAACTATTATTCAAAAAGACCCCTAATGAATCTTTTCTAAGTGATGCCAATGAGGAAAATTATAAAAGTATTGCACTTGCAACAAATGCGCATAGAATGTATTACTCATCTGATGGGAGACTTTGCGAAAATAAGTCTCTAGAGTATAAAAATTTGGTAGAAAAGTTTATAAAAATAAACTCTCCACGAGATAATAAAAAAGCCAAACTTTAGCAGGTCGCGGTCTAATTACGCAGTATTTGGTAGCTAGAGATAATAGTCAATTGGATTATGTTTATTGGGATTATCTAACTGAATTAGTAGATAGCGTGCGTTTTCTTTTAGAATTTTAAGCTGCTGGTCATCCAAGTCACCCAAACGAAATTATATCGAGAAATCAAAGAACTGCGTGAGGCCAAAATAATATATTAAAAAACACTCTTTTTGCATATAAGCCATTATCAACATGAGTATCTACGTATTCTGACTTCATATTATTCAAGCTGAGATGGAAGGTTGAGGTCTAACAGGAGTTGGATTCAAAGTCACATCTGAAGGCAATTTTGATACTAAAAAGAAAAAATTGTGCAATCTAGCTGAACCTCAAGATCCAAATGATGCAGTAACTTAAAATCTAATACAAAATATGATACAAAATTAAAAAGAGTCTATGAAGTTATAGCATTCTTACGAACTGAATTTTTAAAGAAATTTGTTCTAATTGAGAACTCATATATAGTATCAGCTAAGTCACCAAGGTGATTGCGCTCGAAAATGGACGAAGAGAAGCTTTATGTGGCCAGGGAACTCTAAGGGCCTGCAAGGAGGAATTACCAACGTCGGCATGCTCACATTCGTGGTACTGGTGAGACGTGGTATGTCGATATCGTTGAAATGATAATAAATGAGGGAGACAACAGGGGTTATGAATACATAATAATCATCATTGACATATTTTCAAAATTTATTTGGGCTGTCCTTCTTTAGGCAAAGAGAGGTGATGGTGTAACAGCTTCAATGAAATCGGTACTAAGTAAAGGCCGTGTGCCTAAAATCTTACAAGTAGATGAAGGCAAACAATTTTACAATTGTAACTTTGAAAATCTTATGAAATGATATAGTATAAATATGTACTTGACATCTACTAATTTAAAAGCGTCGATCTGTGAGCGTTTTAAATATGCAATGAAACGCAAGATATAGGTGCAATTTAGTTTGTAAGGAAATTATAAATGGTTAGATACTTTATCTGATGCAATGTCTTCCTATAATAACAGCAAACATCGAACTATTTGAATGAAAGCGACGCATGTTACCACTCGACAAGAGACAAAGTTGCTGTTAAGTGTTTGCAATAAACTCAAGGTTAAACATAATATTAAATATAAAATGTTAAATTGGGTGTTAAAGTGCGTATTAGTTAATTTAAGCATGCTTTTGAAAAAGGTTAGACACCAAATGGGACAAATGAAATATTTACTGTGAGTCACCTAAGAGATACTGTACCTACCTTACATGTTTAAAGATTATGAAGATCATTTATTTAGTTCAAAAAGTACTCAGAAAACGTGCCATCAAATTATTTGTAAAATGGGTAGGTTTTCATAATTCGCACAATAGTTGTATAGACAAGACTAGTAGATAAAAATCTGTATTAGTATTAAGTTTTCTATCAATAAATTTGAAGAATACTAGTAAAATAACCTGATTTTTAATTAGCATGCTAAAACCTTATATATTACTAGAGAAAAGGTCATATTCCGTTTAATTTATTTTAATTTAAACTATTTTTTAATGCTACGTGTATAACACTTCGTACACTCTAATAGAGTGGTCGGCAAACTTTTTGCTCAATTTTCAGGTATACTCAGGCTCGTCCCGACTTAATTTTTTCAGCTGCTTTTCATTCTATTCATGTATATCAGTGTGAGTGAGCTTACTCCAATAAGGGTATTTTGTCCACAGGCATGTCAAAGTACGGAAATTTAAAACTTTTAATTTTGCAACTAGTGTTTTGAAATAAGCATCATCAGCATCTACAAATTTTTACGATTTCAAATATATATTACTTGCCTAGAACAGTTGAAATTTTGAAGGAGTTTAATATCAAGAAACATCAGCTTAATAGTCAATTTAATACTAAATACTTGTCAAATTTTCAACCTTTATAGAGAATTTACGTGTCTTTGGAAACGGAAAAATACGTAGATTCCAAATATATGACTTAAATCACTAACAAAGGACGCCTTAGGAAAGGGATGGTCTGGCCAAGCTCGCAGGTACTGCCCTGAAAGTAGGTCGTAGGGCAGCCAGGACAGGGTCCCTGCCCTGGGCAACAGCGTGCCGACCGCTGCTCTAATATATGAAACAACCATTTCCATTTTTAAGTTGTGGTAATTTTTTAATGACATCCCAAATAAACAATCTGCAATTTAAAAGTCATTCAGTAAAAAAAATGAAATGTACAATATTAGAACCTACGAGTTTGTATATATGGTTTTAAAGTTTTCACATACACTTATCTTACCTCACACCAAACATCTTCAGTTATAGTTTCAATTATGGCGTCATTAACACATTGTAATGATACCACAATCAGTTAAAGATGTCGATTCACACATGGGCACTCTTTCTCGAGAACAGCAAAAATGCTGCTAAAAATCTCCATATGGTGCAGCAAAATGGGTCATAAAACTTCTACAATCGATGCTTTGCTGCTTCTCTTCTCCATTTAAATATGATGAAATCAGTTTAAAATTGTTTTTTAACCGTTCCCAGTCTACATGTCGTAGGGATGCGGTGTCTCGTGAATGCTTCGCAGCTAGTTGCACTGCTAAAGTCAAGCTTCCACCTTTTTGCCTTCTGCTTTAAAAACGGTTTGTTTTGTGAAATATGAATTTAGGTTATATATTGCTTGCATAAAAGGTTAATAAAAACTGGGTGTTAAATGAAAGTATCATACCACGTATATAATGTATCACAACATGGGCAAATTCAATTTGATTGTACACGCCACCCAATTACAACATATAGAGATCTTTGTCCTCACATGCTTTCATGGTTGCCTGAAGAGGAGCATTATCCTGTTCAAACAATCTCATCATAATCTTGGGTAAAAAAACTGAACATTTGTTTTTGACACTTGCGAAGAATCTCAATCAGTACCTAGTCGACGCCAACCTCTTTATTGGAAGGAAGTGTTCAACTTCAAGACCTGATTGGTTTAACCTCATCTGACCGGCACCATGAACGCACAAATAAAATAATAATATTTTCATGGATTTTTTTGTCCTTAAAATATAAAATGTAAAGGCATATATTGTTTAACGCACATATTTTCGTATATAAATGCGTGTTGCACGAAGGACTGGTGTACGCATATGTGGACAAACGTCATTTATTTTGCAACTACTTAAGATTTACTTTTTTTATATTGGCCTTATTTTACATGTTTCTTCTGCTCAAAAACTACCAAAATTTTGGCATACGACATCTTTCAAATAAATAGGTATTTTTTATAGACATTTTTGTTTATTAAAGTACGCGACACATTTTACTTTCTTCCGATTTCAATTATGACAGGCAAAAATTAATTTTCAATTAAAGAAAGTGATTGATCCTCGTAGTATTTTATCTGGAGAAGCTAATGCTGCTGGTGGTTTTATAAAAAAAAAATTACTGTCCACATATGTGGAAATCGGTCAGAAGAGGTTAAATGATGGAAATCTATTTTTCACTTTATGAAATTCTCAATATAATGAGTTCAACTTCCTTATCAGATTTTGAATATTTGATCGCACTTACACTGACTGTTTAAGTTCTTGGATATGTTTCTAAAATTAATTTAATCGAATGCTTACTTTGTAAAGGTTTTCGCTCACCGTTCAACATATAAATGTAGGCTTAAGCAAATTATGCGTCTTATATAGCTCCTATATTTTTTTTAAACTGTTACAGGAGTGAGCCCTGTTACACATCATAGACATGGACTAAGTCAAATAACTGATGAAATTAGTATCCCAAAGGGAATGCGTACCTCAAAGCCTACAGAGCGTAAATATACGAGCGCGAAGCACAAGATAACCCAATATCGAGGGCGAAGTACAAGATTCAATAGGGCCGCGCTCTCGGCGTGTTTAACCTAGTGAGCAGCACGCGTGGCGCGCGATGAGACTGTGCCTGCGAAGCGGGCACATTTTTTACAAGGATGTCATCAAATTCTGTAAGTACTTTTTGTAAATTTGGAATGCGCTGTTTCATAATGAAATTATTAATTTTTTTGTACTTTTTGACGTTTTCTAGCTAGAAGACGTACCTGCAAACAAAACCAATCTATCGATTTCAATAAAACTTTGCATATAAATATTACAAATAATGCACAAATATACCGCTTTTATTAGGAACAAGTGATCTCTAAACATCTCGTAGAGTTAACTTTAAATTCGATCGATTTGGATAAAACTCTACATACGTACATTAAAGAAGATGTACATGTGCCCGCTTTTTCAGTAGAAAATAATTAATAAACAAACCGCAGAATTGGGTTTGCACCACCATTAAAAGATGAAACAAATTTCAGAAAATAAAATGTGCTGATTTGGTACCACATTTATAGTGAAAATTAATCAGAAGTAACTACTTTGTAAATTATGAATATAAAGTGTGGCCCAACTATTGCTGAAAATCTTGTAAATTTGCACAAGGAAAAAATTAATTTCCAATTTTAGTTTTCTTTTACCATCACGTGAAGGTCTGGTTCACTCTGAAGTAGACTCTACGAGAGCAAATAAAATAAGAAAGTAAATAAAAAAAGCGATAATAAATAAAGTTTGCTTATTTTATAACAATAAAAATGTGCTTTACGCAACTCTTAATTGCTTAAACTCCAGTCTGCTGCCTTAATTTGTAGGTAATTAATTTTGTCAACAAAGGTTGACTCAAGTATTACGTCACGCACTTTAGGAAAGGGCGCAGGCATCCAATCTAGTGATTAGAAATTGCAATAACCTACGGGAAAAGTATGAACAGCGCGAGTTTAGCGGGAGGTGAGAGAATAAATAAAAAGTGTGCGAAATTGTGTTACGTAATACTTATACGGCCCCTAATGCGATAATGGCTGGTATATATATATATATATATATATATATATATATATGTAAAAGTAAAGCATTCAACATTTTTTCAGTACAGTTCAAGAATTTTGATTAAAATACGTTATCTGGTCTTAAAAAAATGAAGGGGTTTCCTTGTGCTCTGCTTTTCACTTTTGTGATGTTTCTTCATTTTTTTCGTAAGTACATAATAATGTTTTGACGCCCACATAATAAGCTCCCATATGGCCGGTTTCAGTTTAGTAGATACGGTCAAACGTGGATTTAATGTTAATTTTGGGACTGAGCGTGATATTAAATCGACATTCTGGGAAATATTTTGTCTCTCTGCTGTTTTTTTTCTCTTTCTTGTTCCTCCCTGAACCCCTCTCACGCATCATCACCGCGCGGGGCGTCAATTCTCGTAAACATAAAATGGAGGAACTTGAAATCCAGGTTGGACTGTATTTACGCTTTTCTAGGTATGGGTCAAAATGATGATTTTCGGTTTTAAGTAAGGTATGATAAAAGGTCCTATACTGAATTTAGTAGCAATATACCCATGTTTAGAAAGCAACTGGAGGTAGGCATATTTAATGTTAAAAGGAAAAAATATAACACGTGAGCTTGTGTCGTATGCCAACTTTAGATCCATTTTTCTTGAAAAGCGGTTTTTCAAAATTGCAACTTCATAATTAACGTGGCGACTCGTTTTTCAACCTAAAGTATCCAAAGCCTCGAATGTCTTGCGCTTAACGTAAAATGCTGACAATTAATCCGGCTATATTACCCAATATGGCATATATAATACTAAATTATTCATATAATAAAATATTTTATATTTACATATATAATTTTAAAAAAGTATTAAGCTCGGAGCAACCATCATCTAAAAATAACATCAGCTCCCAGTAAAACCGCGGTAAATCACATCTCTGACCACGTATCACGACCTTGAGACAGGCAGGTAAAGCCCGTGTCTTCATGACACGAAACGATCCAAGGACGACAGTATTCTACGTCCATTTTGCAATTGCCTTGTCATATTTTTGGCACGCTGATATAGCTTTAAGGTTCCAAACCAGTGATTTCTTTGCACCGAGAGCACCTTCGTTTATGGAGGTTAAAATTTTATTTTTTGAAAAGATGCGTAGTACCAATCGAAAGGGCGCGAAACCCACTATGAAACTGTACTAGACCTAAGTTTAACTTAGATCGGACAACTTGGACTTTTTGAGTGGGTCACTTAACTAATAACGCCTTATAATATATATATATATATACACACACATGTGTGTGTGTGTGTGTGTGTCGGTTTAGTACATTGGAAATATACTGTAAAAACGGATACTGGCAGCTGTAGTACCCCTTGTATTCCCTATCCGTATTTGTGCGCACGCCAAAGTATAATATTTCAGAACAAGGTTACAAGAGATAGGCGTGGCTTCATTATCAGGAGTGAGCAGAATGCATCAAATCTTATCTATCTCGAATACTCACTACTGAAAGCCGGGATACAGAAAGCACAGGAGAAAAACTTCCGGGAACAGCTCCTCGATAAGAGGATGCACGGCATCCTCCACAGAATTGTGGAGGATCGGTCAATGTCGTATAAGCTAACCTTTGCTTTCCTTAAATCACGCGAATTGAAGCCGGGCACGGAGGGTTTCATTTTGGCATGTCAAGATGGTGTTATTTCCACCTTAACATACTGTCGCTACATTTTGAGCCAACGCATTCCCGATGATAGCTGCAGGACGTGCCATGCACATCCCGAGCATCCAGAACACATAATATCTAGTTATCCAATTCATGCGGGAACGACCTACGTCTAAAGGTACAATGCGACATTAAGAGTTTTTTATTACCATCTCTGTCACTCTTACGGCATTAACCTTAATATCGCTCTGCTAAACGCTCCTAAGGAAATAGAGTCAATTGTCGAGAATGAGAAGTGCCCCATATACTGGAACTTTGTATTCTCGACAATTGCTGCTGTTGCACACTCGAGGCCTGACATGGTTCTCCTTGACTTCGAGAAGCGTACCATGTTCGTTATTGAATTTTCGGCACCAGCTGACAATAACATCATAGCCAAGGAGAATGAAAAGAAAGAGAGGTAAGAGAGTTGCGACGATTGTACCTAGAATATTCTGTTAAATTAATCGCTCTTATCATCGACGCTCTTGGTGGGACCAAGCTTTCACTGCTTAATAGTCTAAAAAGCATCCCTATGTGTGAACAATATGCTAAAACACTTGCGGGGGAAATGCAGAAGGCGGTCTTCCTTGGGTGCTGAAATTTTACCGCGAATTCGCTGGGATCGAGTGCAATTTTTCAGATTACCACGCGATCCCGGCAAAATCCTACGGTTGCCCTTATGACAAAATTTTAATTATAGATAGGCAAGTGGCAGAGATCCTCTGCTATAATCATCACCAAAACATTTTTATTGTCTGATGAGGACCATCGACGAATGGTCGAAACTGGTCTCATGGCTGAGTTTTTAAAATAAAATATCTAGACCAGTAATCAACATCAATTTCTCTACATCATTTAAAAAGGAGCGTTTCTTTACAAAGTTGCGGAAAAGCGGCCGAGACTTTTGGCCTGTATTTTAACATCCGATCTGAGAAAAGTGCATCATTCCATCTAGATGCTTTTTTTAAAGCCAAAGTAAAGAAAGCAGAGGTTGAAACATTTCGTCAAATCCTACTTGATAAGAAAAATCAGAAAAACTTTTACATAACTTTGGAAGGACAGCCCTTGTTAAAAGAGGACACGTTTAGTACCTGGAACACATACTATCTGGCTATCCTACCAACGCGGACACTATGTATCTCTACAGACAGAATTCGGCCCTAAGTTTGATTTATTATTATCTTTGGCGCTCTTACGGTGTTGGCCACGACATGACCCTGCGGAACGTTCCAAAGGAAGATAGAGTGAACTGTCTGATACGAGAAGTACCACATTTTCTGGAACTACAACTTTCGGTCAGCCGTATTCCTTGCATACTCGAAGCCTGATATCGTTCTCCAAGATTTCGAGAAACTAACTACATTTGTGATCACTTCTAAAAAGAAGGATGAGGAGTAGAGGTATCAACACCTCAAAAGGGAGCTGCAAGGACTGTCACCAAAATATTCGGTTAAAGTACCTTGTGATCAGTGCTCCCTAAGGTGCGAAGCTACAACTGGTTCGTAACCTTAAAGCCATACCAGCGTTCCAAACATATGTCAAAGCACTTGCGATATGGAGGAAGCAAGCTGTCATCCTTGGCTCGCTTCGTGTGCTCAAGACACACGAGAGTTTCGCCGGTCTATCATTGTGATTTTATCGGGTCCTGTAACCACCTATCTCAAGGTCGTGAGACGTGTCAAAGACAAAAAATTCAGGTACAGAGAAGGAAAGAAATAAATATAAAGTGAAACTTTTGTAATCAATGCTGGCAAAAGTTTCATTTCACAACTTCTTAATTTTAATCGTTCACCCAGCATGACAAACTTATGGATACGCGTAAGGATCAAACGTAAAATTTTTAGTATAAAGGTTTTAACCCAAAATATTTCACAATATACACGAAAAAAGTAGAAGTTTGCAGAAAAGTTTATTTGAATTATGATTATATTCGAGATTATATTATTAAATCATATCTTTAAATCACTAAAACAAACGTATGGCAACACATATTCTAAAAGTATATTTGTTAATATCTTTTTCCTTCCGCCTTAGTGTCTAAATAATTAATTTTATGATACTACCAAACTTTAGAATTAAAATTTTGGTTACGCATCGAAAAACCGATGCAAAAATATTGACAAAATACTTAAATAATATATGTTCTTAATTTATTTTAGGCGTTCTTTCTGCGTATACTACAAAGACGCGGAATATACAATTCGTGGAAAAATCTATTAATAAAAAATCCCTATTTTTTCATACAGAATCAAGTTCAATGCAGCGAGGTCAAGCTTTTCGTAAGGAATATCCTACTTTACTGATCGTACGTAACGAACCTATGGGAATGATCTTTAATGGAGTATATCATCAATTTGGAAGCCCACCATATTCTCCTCCAAACGGTAATTTAAAAATTAAAACATAATTCTACCTAAAACGTCTATTTTTTTCTAATTATCGAGTGATTCACGGGCAGGTCTATAAGCAGCCAATTTTAATCCGGATTCAATTGATCATTCTTACATTCTCAAGTTGAGAGGTAGTGTGACCTTCAGATATCCCTCAAACAAGTGACCTTTCTCCAAATTCGCCCATGAGTAGTTTTATAAAATTATTTTTACTCTAGTGTTCGGACCGCGGTTTTTCATGCATTTGCAAAGCAATACACTCCTTTATTTTCACACAAAAATGTCATACACATACCTGGATTGGAACTTGGAAATATTTGGATAAGTGTGGACAGAATCCGAAAGCCTAATGGGAGATTTCGGAACTCCCGGCAATATCAACGAAATCTGGGAAATCTCTATAAGAATTCAATACAGATTGCTGCATTCAAAGTTTTAAGATTTCGAGATTCCGTAGTGAATCGCTCCTCGTTATTTGTTTGAAGAAACAATTTTCGCGTAGTTAATATTTTACTAACTGAAGCAATTATTAATTTTCTCAATAATTTCATATTCTTGGCTCAGATGAAATCTTTTTCCCGATGCGTGAGCAAAATTCGATTTCACCCACTCCTTGATATGTCAAAACTCTCCTTCCTTCACGTTGTCGGAAAAAATATAGTCTTCAGCTGGTGCAAAAGAGATTTTTTAATTCATGAGATTGCAAAACTCGCCTTCGGCTTGCGTTGCGAACTTCACATTTGTTAAAAAATCTCCTTCTGCACTCGTTGACAAATTTATGCACGGCATTGTAAAAAATATTTAATAGGACGTATTCAGTATAATAATTTTTTTGAATGAAGTAAATTTGATTCATGCAGATTTTTTCTTCCTAAAAATATAATTATTATTTTATTTAAATATTTATAAAAAAAACTCGTTAAAATAAAACGACCGAATTGTACTTTTATAGTTCTGTTATCCTAAGATGCAATCTACAATAGTTCAGAAAATATATTCATCGAAGTTGAGAAAATATATTGATTAAAAGAACGAAGCATTTGACATAAAGAAAGGATATATGTTAGAAATTGATAACCGTGGATCGGGGGAGGGACGATCAATAAACAACCCGGAGTGATAAGCAGACTTGTTTATTGGTAGCACAGTAGGTGAGCACGGTTTACATAAGGATATCAGATTAAGATGGAAGATGATGTCAAGAAAGGATAGAGCTCGTTGTCGACAAAGCAATGGAGCAGATTTACTGGTTATTCTTCTTGAGGCACGTCAGGACAGGGTCATGCAGATGGCATTTTCTCTGATTGGTACGATGCAGTAGATATCGAGAGGGATTTTGGAAACCCGCTGTCTAGGATGGATCGAGTACTACTCGTGGTTAGCCGAGAACAACTGCTCTCTCGTGGGTGGGCTTTAGATGGTTGAAGTAAGGTTGTCCTGTCGATTGTTCAATTCACCCTTCATTGGTTTCAGTTCCACATTTCTACCATCAATTCTGGTTGGACCTCCCAGCACCAACTCCAACTGCACTAGCCACTTCATTCGAACCTCCTAACACCAAATCCAAATGCACTAGACACTTTTTTCACGAAGCACTTTTTTTTAACACTGAGAAGGAATTTGAAGAAGAAAGAAACAATTACTAAACACTGTGACCACGATTTAATCTTACGAATGCACAATTAGTTTCACGACGTCTTCGACCGAGAGTCAAAACCGAACTGGGGAAGAAAGCTTCAAGAGCAAGCACTTTAAAGCGCGCAGCAGGCAGCACGCGAACAATAGAAAGGTTTAATTTCGGATAACTAAGAACGTCGCCAATAACCTTAGGCGAACAACCTCTAAACCAAACAAAGTCGTGAGGATATTTTACAATTCATTCAATTGAGTGTAAATCCAACTAAAATTTGTCTTTTAACATATGCCGCCCGCCTATCTGTCGCCGTCGTGACAGGGAGCGGGCATAATTTCACAATGGGTCTCGTAATCGCTGAAGTACTAGTTTTAATCGTTACTACTCGGACAACGTTATCGGAGCCAGGAAGCAACTACATAGCTCGCCCTAAAGGCCATTTGGCTGGAGGGTACCGATCATACATGACCAGGACCAAGTCACCCTCTTGAATTGGGCTTGAAGTCTGATTCCACTTGTAAACGGCCTGAAAACGCTGCAGGTATTCCTTTGACCATGTTTTCCAAAAACTCTGCGTCATTTGACTGAGTCGTTGCCACCGAGGCAGTCGATTTGTCCGTAAAAGCTTTTAGCTGGGTTCTGGGACCAGCAATAATGGTTGTCCAATAAGAAAGTGTCCTGGAGTTAGAACGTTTAAGTCTTCAGGATCCTTAGTCAGAGCGCATAAGGCCTCGAGTTTGGGATAGCTTCAATTTGAGTTAGGACTGTAGACAGCTTGATATTCCACAATTCTTGCATGAAAATTTTGAATTGAATTAATAGTGGTGATTATAACCCCAGGGGGTCAAAGAATTGAGCAATCTTCGACAACACAACACGTTTAGTGATTGTCGCTGCGATGGAAGGTGATAAATCGAATTATAGATTGTCCGATGATGAGTTCCATGAGAGACCTAAGGTATGCACGATGTCATCCTTGATTTGGATGGATGGCGTGTTATTTTGATGTATTGGTGAAACCGATTCAAGGATTTTCGGATCATTGCTGATCTATTTTTTCAATAGGAATCCGCCCGCCATGCAAAGTTGATTAACTTGAGATGCTACTTGTTGAGCCTCTTCAATAGTCGTTGTGCCTCCAAAAACATCATCCACGTAACGTCCTTTTGTTAGAGCATCCACGGCCAATGGAAATTTAGTTTCTTCATCATCAACGAGCTGGAGCATTGTCCTTAGCGCCAGGAACGGAGCACAAGCGTGGCCTTAAGTAACATTGGTGAGCTGATATTTCACCAAGTGTTGGTCCTCCATCCAAATGATGCGTTGAAAATTCTAGTAAGTTGGATGTACCTTGATTTGTCTTTACCTGAACCAAAGGTGAACGTCGACTTAGTTCGTTTGATGCTTAGTGCCTGTATTAAGAATTTCATTCAATGGCATTCCTGTCAAAACACGAGAGGATCCATAGAGAACAACTCTTATTTTAGTGGTAGAGCTAGATTCTCGGATTACTCCGTAATGTGGAAGATAAAAGACTGGTTTCGGTTCAACCTCCACTTCAGGAGCTTTTATCATATGCTGGAGATCCTGATATTCCCTCAAGAATGATGAGTATGCTTGTTGAAAGGTTGGATATAGTTCAAACTTTCGCTGAAGACCTTTTAGCATTCGCAACGCTGCGGGCTTGGAATCTTCTAGTTGGTCGGTTGACTCTTTGAATGGTAAATGAACTACGTATCTACTAGTTGAGTCTCGTGTTGCTGTAGATACAAAATACAACTCACATTGTTGGTCAACGTGTGATAATGCTTTGGTGAACGAGGATGCAACTTCCTCTTGGTGCCAGAATCTCTCAAGTACATAGTGCAGAGTTTGATCGTTCGAACAATGATACGACTGAACTTGATGGCTCGGAGAAGAAAGGTTAAAGGGACCGGAGACAACCCATCCGAACTTGGTAAGTTGAGCCACTGGGGAATCGGCCGATCCTTTAATGGGAGGTTCTTCAAGAATATGACCATAGTAATCTATACTGATGATAATATCAATACGCCCTGGCTCTGAGAAGCTGGGATCTGCCAAGGGCAAATCTCTCAGATGGAACCAATCAGTGTGGGGGATGCGTACTGTAGGAATTATGGCGATCAGTCTTGGAAGAATAAGAGTGTCCAATGTCATTTCTGTAGAAAAATCGAAATTTGATTGAACTGTAAGCGAGGCAATTCCTTTGCTTTTGTTTGATTTCTGTTCCCTAACTGCAAGAAGAGAAATCGATAAAGCCTTTCGTGGAATTTGCAAACGTTGGATTATATTTTCAGTGACCAGAGATACTTCGGAGCCTTGATGCAATAATGCTCTGACCGTAACTGCGTCATTGTGAGCATTCATGATTTTCAATTGAAGAGTAGCCAAAAGAACAGCCGAGTTGGGCTTTAATTCCTGATGAATGTGATGGAACTTTTTTTGCGCTGGTTCCTCTGCTGAGTTCTGTTGACCTCTGGATGATGACTCTGCTTTAACCTGATAATCTGTCTGACAGAAGGTAGCGTGGCGCCGTCGTCTACATGTAAAACATCTTCTTGTAGATCGACAACTAGCTATTCGATGACGGTGTAAAAAGTTAAAGCACAATTGATTAGAGAGTACAAAGTCGTTACGTTGCTTTGTCGTCTTCTGTTGATATTGATAACAATAAGCAAGGTAATGTTCTGATGAGCATAACGGACAAGAGGCATCGGAGGTTCCGCGACCTTGATTTCCTTGATAAACACTTGCAAAGTGCAATTGTCGTGTGGGTCGAGAGTTTGGAGCTGACGATCGTCCTGGATGCGAGTGCTCGAAGGCTTGAAGAGACAACAGTCTGCTCGTTAAAAATTCTCGAAAAAATGTCCAGGTAGGTGGATCCTTGGGTGACCCGAGATGAAGTTCCCATGCCTTTACGGACACGGAGTCCAGTCTTTAAATAGTGGAGTTTTTCCACTGAGGAGATCGTTGTGTTTGAGTAAACGAGAGATATAAAGAGACCTTTGAAGGAAAGTCACAAAGTGACTGATGCTGATAGCTGAGATGTTGAAATGTAGGACTGAGAAGCTTGATCGGACTGTGTATTGAGTAAGGCAGTCATCTTCTCCAGATAGCTTTCATAAGTAGTTGAATGTACATCCTTTTCGAAGTAATGGCTTCCTCTCAATTGCTGCCTGGACTCCGAGTCCACTCGAGCTAAGAAAAGATTGATGGCGTTATGATTGTTGATAAAACACAACCATTGCTCTTTCACGGCGTCTAGCCTAGTCTCAATGCGTGGCCTCGTGATTTTTTCCTGCTGAACCCTCATCAAATTCGTGTATGCTTTCGAGATTGACTCTGCATACTCATATTGTTGATTGATTCTAAACTCAATGTGTTCGACCCTCATCTTTCTAAGCACTTTTGACAGATCACTCACAAGTGTATTCACAGATCGAACTCCCGATCCGGCTCGAAGGACAAATTGTTAGAAATTGATAACCGTGTATCGGGGGAGGGACGATCAATAAACAACCCGGAGTAATAAGCAGACTTGTTTATTGGTAGCACAGTAGGTAAGCACGGTTTACATAAGGATGTCAGTTTAAGATGGAAAATGATGTCAAGGTAGGATAGAGCTCGGTATCGACAAAGCAATGGAGCAGATTCACTGGTTATTCTTTTTGGGGTACATCAGGACAGGGTCATGCAGATGGCATTTTCTATGATTGGTACGATGCAGTAGATTTTGAGAGGGATTTTGGAAACCCGCTGGCTAGGATGGATCGAGTACTGCTCGTGGTTAGCCGAGAACAACTGCTCTCTCGTGGGTGGGCTTTAGATGGTTGAAGTCAGGTTGTCCTGTCGATTGTTCAATTCGACCTTCGCTGTTTGCAGTTCCACATTTCTACCTGCAATTCTGGTTGGACCTCCCAACACCAACTCCAACTGCACTAGACACTTTATTCGAACCTCCTAACACCAACTCCAAATGCACTAGAAACTTTTTTCGAACCTCCCAACACCAAATCCAAATGCACTAGACACTTTTTTCACAAAGCACTTTTTTTTAACACTGAGAACGAATTTGAAGAAGAAAGAAATAATCACTAAACACTGTGACCACGATTTAATCAGAAGGGTTTTTATTATTTATTTTCATGGTATTTTGATTTCCTATTAATAAGTTTGTTTACCTGCAACTATTATGTTCCTTGAATGGCGAATATAACAATGTTATCCATTTTATCCTACCGAAATGTTCACTAGATACTTGGAGAAAATGATAGTTTTACAATTTTATGAACAATGATATGTCTCTAATTATTGAGATTAACAGTTTCCGAATATTGAGTTTACAAATCATTTATTACAAAATTACAAACTTTTTGGTTGAAAAATTTAAATTATTAGCAGATGTCAACCGTTGAAATTTTGACACCGGTGAATTTTGAAGCTTACACGAGGCAAAATAGCCGTACGCTTGATAAAGACGATACTTTTTTCCTATCCCCCTTCAAAACAAGAATGTTAAGTAGATAAAGGATGTTTGGCGTTTTTTACATTTTTAAATTAAAAATGAAAAGAAATATCGTACTTAGCAGAAGGGAGACTCTGGGGTCCAGCGATGCAATTTTTAGAAAAATATATATAATTTTCTCCAAATTGTCATATGCGTGGTGCAGTATATATGTAGCGGGCATAAAGTTTTATGTACCGGGTGAACGTTGATGGGCTGGAATAAGCTACATTATGCCTGCTTCATGTGCATGTATAGCGCGTTTTAAAGAGGGCGATTAGACAAAAAGAATTTTTTAAATAAAATTATAGACGTAAGGTAATAAAATTAAATACATTGTGCGCACCTTATTTTTTGTTAATGAAAATTAGAAAAGTTTCAGTTGTAGATTGTACATGGTTGTCAAATATAGACATTTTTGAAACATTTTTTAATTGGAGCATCATAACATTGAAGTTTACAAAAATGTTTTCTCGTCTAGAAGTATAAACAGACTTATGTGAATACAGTTTCTCAAGGACCTATACATTTTAGCGATTTTAGCCTACCTTTACTTACAGGAGATAAATCCTAGAACTGCGAATGTGTATTAAGTTAAAATGGGATTAAATTCGCGTAATATATGCGTATATACGTCCAACGCTCGGCAAATTAAAATTTTTGCAATGTATGTTTGTACAATTATATTATTGTATTATATATGGCATTTAAGCTTTGAATTTTGGTTCTAAAGTTAATTGAGTCGTTATATCTTTGTATATGTATCAATCCTAATAGTAAACGTTTATCAAGATTAGGCACCAGTTTGAAAATTTTAACGTTATTTAAATCGAAGTGAAAGTTATGTGCAAAGTCATAGGCACGATTAGCTATGGCTGTGTTTTTCAATAGATCTTTTTCTCCCTACTCAAGGTGTGCAGAGGGCTGCTGGTTTGAGCAATGTATTTTTTTTTAATTCTTACATATATGTTTATAAACGCAGTAACATTAATTATCAATTTTCATTTCATCGTTAGTACTACTCAGTAGAGGTTTCCATAAATTATTGCTATTTTTAAAAACTAATTAAAAACTTTTTTTTTAAATTCTGAAGAAACTTTCGTACGAGTTTTGAAAGTAGGGTAATACAACCATTTTTTAAGGTTGCTATCTTTAGGTTGCATAGCTATACAGCTTTGTGTAAATTAATAATGTGTTTGTATCTTTCAGCGGTTTTTGTTTCTAACGAACCATAAGGATAGCCATTTCTTTCAGTGTTTTCTGCACAAGATCTAAGTTCTCTTTGCGGAATCTAACATCAGCCACTTTCATAGCTCAATTAACAAAGCCATTAATAATACTATTTTTATGATAGATTGGGTGACAAGAGTCAAATTTGAAACATCGAACTGACCAAATTGGCTTGCGATACCAGTTTTTTATAATCTTATTGTTTTCGATTGTTAGAAAATTGAGGTATCATCGATATAACGTATAATATTATTCTCTTCTATATAAAGAGAGAGAAATAATATAACTTCGGCACCGTAACCTCAAGATAATTTTATAAACACAAAATATTAAAGTCGGGCGCCAGACCTTTCATGGGTCAGAGAAAATTACCGAAATAATGACACTTTGAGGTTAGGGTGTACC
>JAAAKG020168783.1:0-27842 GCA_010014905.2 Druon quercuslanigerum | reverse complement strand
AGTCCTGTTGTAAATAAAAATAAAGAATGAAATTGTAATGGTCAACATTTTGTTGGTAATAAAATCCTTACAGAAACATGCTTTTTTAAAATACCATTCGATGAGTAAAGGTTTTCACTTTCGTATAAAATTCTTGGAAATATAAAAATTGTTCAGGACTGAACAGACTAGAAAATATGACTTGGACCCCTAAATTGACCCGTAAGGTGACCATTCTTCATAATCATATTTCATAAATACAAAAAAAACAGTCCTGTTTTGCCCTACAAGGAGATTATATTATCCCAAAAACATTGCAAACCATTTGTCAACTTTATTGATAATTGAAAACTTTGTATCAGCCATGTAACAGCCATGTAATATTTTCACAGCGGTTATTTTTCAACAATGTCTGATAAACTTTATAGTAATATTGTATTGTTGTAAAACATTTTAGACATTCTCTTTCTTTATTATACTCAATCTTTATTCTTTTATAAAAGATTGCATGGATACCCACGAACTTTGTATGGAGTGGAACATGCATATTGTAAATTTGCGTTACCATTGCATTGCAAACTTCGAGTAGATCAACAGTTTTCTCATGCATTCAATGTATAACAGCATCAGCCAACTATTAGATGGACCTTGTGATTTACATAGTTTCATGTTTCTTCAACATCAGTAAGCATGTCCATAAGTTTTAATAATTCATGGGATTAGATAGTTATTCTTGAAATTGGCCAATGGACTGTGAAGATGAAAAATCACATGGAATTTTTGTCAACCAGGAATTTTTTAAATACTAAGCTTTAGTATAGAAAAAGAACTGTATCATCCTAAGTTTCGGTTGATACTACAGGTATGTTCGATAATAAAACACTCAAAAGAATGTCTGCTTAAATCAACCAGAATTCTGGTTAGATATGTCATTACTATTTTTTTCTGGTTAGAGTAACCCGAATTCTGGTTAAATTAACCACAAAATTTCTAGTTACTCAAACCTTAAAAAATATTAAGGGCATATTTCACCAGACTTTTTTTTTGAGTGAACATATAATTTTTTAATTCTCTATAAAATTGCGATAATTCGAGTTTGAACTTTTACAGTTTTAAGTTCTAATTTTAAAATGTATAAAAAACTTCTAGGTTTTTGAAACTACAAATTTAATTTTCGTGTGGGAATTCTTTTTTGACAAATTAGGTTGATGAATTCTTGAGTGTTGAAGGCTAGAGTGTTGAAATTTGAATAATCGAGAAAACTTTCTGCAAGCCGGGAAATAACGGCCATTTTTTCCAAGATTTTAGCGGTTTGCAATATTCATACTAAAATGTTGTAACTGTCATTCTTAAAATCGTCTTAAATCTAAATATATTCTTTACGTCAAATGTTTAGTTTCCAATCTCAATCCTAACTTCATGTAATCTGAAGAGTTGTTTGTACAGGCGCTCGTGTATGCATGTTTGGATAAAATAACGGGCACCCGCGTTTCATGTTTCGAATTCACCTTGTAATGTTGTAAATGGGGCAGTGGTCGATGTTGTAACTTCCCGTTTTGTTTCCGGGAGGCAATGACCCAGTTGGCAAAGCAAAAAAAAGAAAAATCCTACATTATCAATTGTAGTCTCAGGTAATGGTTAGGCACTAATGGTAATAATTTTCTATTGCTGAGAAAATTTATGTGTAGACAGCACAAATGGTAATGAAAGAATAGCAAAATAAATTTAAATCGTCTGGTCGCGAATTCGTAGAAGCGAGACCGAGGCTTATAAATCATTCTGTAAGAGCTGCTCGTGGAGTCTCGCGGGGGGTAAATAACGACTGATAATAAATTTTCAGGCGCGGAGAGACGAGCAGACGTAAAAAAGGAAGGATTGAAATCAGAACAGCTCGGTATTAGATATATTGACCTAAAGCTGGATTTGATAAATTAAGAGTTGAGAGTTAAGATAAAGGAAACCTCTGTTATTTCTTTATTTTTCCACTAAAAAGAAACAGTCTATGATAATATTAATTGAATCGGCACGAGGTTCAGTGGCCCATGATAAATGATTGCTATACGAGTGTCTGGACCGATGCCAAAAAGACAAAATAAGTCTTTATGTAGTTTTAATTTAAGTCCTTTAATGCATTTTTAAGATATGCATATTTTTCGTTATATAGTAAACATTTTTCAGTATTAAAGTTATTTATTTGTTTAAAATTATATTACGGAAAAATAATGCATCGTTCAGTTAATAACGTGTTTCTTGTACATTAAGGAAGTGTAAAAAAATGAAAACATTCAATTCTGGTATCGGATTGCAGTATACCCAAGAATCAGCAAGTGACGTTGAGTGCCTTGCTTTTATCGCCGCTTAAATTACAGCTCGAAGCGCCAGTTGTTATAGGGATGTCACTCTTGCGATAGAGATCATAATAATAATCAGATAAGGCTATATATTTTATCATTAAAATTTCTTATATAATGCACACAACTTCCACATTCCAAATATGGACCTTTATCGTTTTACACTCAAAATGCCTTTATTAAACATCACTAAACTAATAAAAGCGCTAGGCATGACTTTAATAATATTTGATAAGCCATAAATTTCATGTTTATAGCAGATGCACATTAAACTCGAAAAAATTAAGCAACAATTGAAAGACTAATGAGAATCATGATATTGTTTTGACGATTAAAAAATGGAGATAAAATTGATTTTTTTGCCAAACAGTGAACAAAAAATAAGATATCAATTTTAATTGAAGAAAAAAAGTGTTAAAAGCGGAGAATGAATGCAGAGTGTGAATGTGTTTTCCTAGAAGGGTCAAACACCCTGAGCTTAGATAAGGTTCTCAACCTTGGCACGGTCGAGCCGTAAGTGAGACATAGGTGTACTAATGCACATTCATGTATTGTGTTTACTCAAACAATATATCAACTATTAGACAATACAGTAGCGAGTACAATCAACTTGAAAAATTGCTATTTATTATCACATGTCTAGATAAAAAAATATATAAAAAATAAAATAAGATAAAAATTCGGTCAACTTAATTAAAGTGTTAGAAACAATATTGTCCAATAAGATTGATTTCAAAATTATTGTTCAATTTTAAACCTTTTTTAATTAATTTTTGAAACTTTTTTATTAATTTTAATTTTGTACAAATTCAGTATTTGAAATGATTTACTTCAGATTTTTAAAATTAAATATTTAATTAATAAATATTTTAAATGAGTACGTACATGCTGGAAAGTAAAGTTCTAAAATAACCTGTTCGAATAAGTAATCAACATTTTTTAAATAAGCTTCGTGTAAAAGACAAGTTTATAATATTTACGTATTTTCTTATTATTTCTCTTTTTTACTACTCTCGGGTGTAAATTAAAAGGGTATAAAGGGTAGCCCACTATTATTGGCGTCATTAACCGAATATTTTTTTATTTCGCTCGCCATTTTTACACTTTCCACGACAAGACAATTTTAAAATTGATTTCGAATTATTCCGACAATAGTTTCCGTCCATTTCGCAACCTCCTTAGTGAAAAAGTATAGTAAAGTATTTTGCACTCCAGTACTCTAGGAAATCGCACGGCGCTCCTGAATTCCCGGCTCTGAATTTACTTCACTTCGTCCAACCTTTTTCTTACGAAGCCAGCCCAAGGCTCTGCTTCAAAATGTCGTGGGAATTAACTCTTGACTTTCTGAAGTTCCGAACTTGTAAATTCAAATGAAAGAGATTTTAATGACAACGATTAGAAATGGTGGAAAAAGACCCTCACCGTCAATGTGAGAAAAGTTGAACGTGGAATGTGCTCCTGTGCTCAGATATGTAGATATTTCATAAGCTCGATCGACAAGATCGATCGATCAATGTGTTTACTTGCGCTCGCAGTATCTACGTGGGCTCGTGCCGACGACAATAATAACAATAAGAATAATTATGCGACAACGATCTGAACACTGTCGCGACGTCGAATTGTCGTTCCTCATAAATAAGTAGTTAAGCGACGATTGCACGTCCGTTTGGAGGTATGAAAACGACAGACGATGGAGGACGTAGAAGGCGCCAAAGACGACGCGACAAGCGTCCTTGCTCCAGCCGCTCGCGCTACAACCGATGACGTAATCGTCGCGATACCCCGCAATCTTGGCGCCGCGGTAAACTCGTAATATCTATTTTTATCTTATGGAAACAGCTTTACCCCGCGACACCGCACACAACGCATCGTCTCTTATCCGAGTCTGTCTGCTCGTCGGTTTTCATGTGTCCACCGGCGCGAGAACCGTATAACCTTTGAAAAAAACAAGGGTCACCTCGCGACTTTGTGACCCCACTGGCGACGAAATACTGAATCGTGATCGTCGCCGTAGTCGCAATGAGTTACCAAAATTGTGAGAAATTCCGCACAGCAGTTCAAGGATCGCGCGGAAGCAAGTGTTTGCGTTTGGGTTTCCGTCTCAAGAGCAACGCCATGTGGGAATCTTGAACCGAAGGAAGGGAAGCGAATTTCTTATTTCACTTTTCGCATCCTATTTGATCGTAATTTCAAGTTTTATAACAATCGCAGACTTCAGATATCTTTACCTCTCTCTTTCTTTTCCTTAAATTTTTTCCCCTTTTTTTTTTTTTTTTTTTTTTTTTTTTTTTTTTTTTGAAAAACCAAATTGTCTACTGCCTCATTTTATACGGAGAATTATTTTATTCGATTTGCTGCCGTGTGGCCCGCGGCCCACACGGCTCACTTTAGAAACGTGACTTATACCCCGCGGGCAATTATCTCATCGTTTTCATCCTGCCGCGCAAAAAGTTAATAGGCGTAAATGTTTGTCTCGCCGCGAAAATTACAATCTTTTCTCTACTCCCGTATAACTAGAGTACTCACTCGATGCCTGCAAGTCTCTCAGCTTCACTTATTTCCACGTCTTCGTCGTCGTAGGTACAAATTTCATAAATTGCCCTTACAACCACGCGGTGGTTAATGCAGCTAAATTATCGTCTCAGGCGGAGGACGGAGTTGCACTTTTAGTTCCATCTCTTTTTCTTATGTACCGCATCTTCCGAGCTGGACAATTCCACGAAGATGAAAATGAGAGGGGGGAAATGAATTGATAGAAGAGTGGAACACTTTTTCGAGCCTCTTTCTCAGAAGCGCTTGGCCAGCGTGAACTGCCAAGAGGAAAAATGAGAACGCACGCGAATCGCCAACCAAGAAAGAAACCAGAGACTTTAAAAAGGGGGGACCCAGAATTTTTCACAACAATTTTCCAATTCAGATTTATAATCAGAAAATGTCTTTAAAAGTTAATACTTTAAGGCTAATTGTAAAATCATTTAATTTAATATTATAAAATGTTCAAATTTTGAATGCTTATTTCCAGCCTGTCAGTAAATAACTTTTTCACATTTGGTCGCTTCTTTTGAAATTCACTTACTCCTTTTCATAATAAGGTTTAAATTAAAAGCATTTTTAAATTAAATTCTTTTATAATTTAGATATAAATATATTGAGAATTGAATTAATATTTCTCAAATTTTTATTATAATTTAGGAGTAAAATTAAATCAATGAGAATTAAGCTAATGTAGGTATTAGGTGGAAAACCTTAATATTTGAAATTGGTATAAATGAAATTAAAATAGAAATTCAATATTCATAAATTAAAATTTTGAAATTGAACCCTTTTAATTCTCAAGTTTTACTTATTCGAATTTATTTCTAATTAAAAGCCTAAAGATGCGTAATTTTAAGTTTAATTTATTTATTATTAAAAAATTTGAAATTTAGAAGTTTAGAAATAGAAAATGAGTTGAAAGCTTTGTATAATATAGATTATTTTTGGTTGATTCTGAACCAATCTATTCATATGAAAGTTTCAAAATAAAAATCCGATAAAATCAAATGATTCTCTTGAATTGAAAATGTTGTGCAATTCCAAATTGTGAGTTTTTTTGAAAGCAACAGTTTGGCGGCTTGATCTGGAAACCTGGGAAACCCTGGAAATGTTCTAGAATTTTTTAAAGCTCAAATCATCCTGGAAAAATATAGAAATGAGTAGGAATTTAATGTAAACCCCTAGACTTTTGTAGTTGGAACTTTTTGAAAAGAAATTTATCTGGTTATCTGTAAACTAATCAATGATTTCTTGCGATTAAAAACTCTTATTAAAATTTAATATATAATAATAATATAATAATCATATTTCAAGACATCTGTGATTTAACGTCAGAGCATGTCATTTTGATATTTTGGTTAAAAAATAATTTAATTGCTTTCGTTGAAAAAAAAAATTCAACTAAATTGGTTGAAGTTTTTTGTAACAGTAGACGTGATACCTTCTCTCTTAGTCCATCGTTGATTATTGACAAATTTGACCTGGAAAAACTCGGAAATTACCTAGAATTTGAAGGCGTTCCATGAATCGCACCCTGAAGCAATTTTAAGTTCGAAGCGTTTAATATTGAAACAGTTCGATATCAAATAATTTCAATTTTGCAGCGCTTCTTTTTGAATCTGTCCAATTTTGAGTTCTCACAATGTAAAATTGGTTTGCAAATGTTCAATTACCAATTATTCTGTTCGAAGGCCGCAAAATAAATTTTTTTGAATCCTAATTGTTTGAGGAGTATAAGGCAATTTAAATTACCTGGTCAGCTAGCATGTTACAAGTTTTATTTTTACTTTTTTCTCTTGTTATAATTTGTGCTATCAACACTCACAGAATTGCAGTACTAAAATGTTAATATACTTGTAAAATCCGGTGCAGGTTCCGATAAGAAAAGTATATCGTTGATTGCTGAACTATCGGCCAGGTAGCTAAGTGTTTACCGATAACCAGTAGCCATAGAATCGATTATCAGCATCGATTGAAAGTAAATGAGTATCTTATCTATTCGATTCACGATATAGCCAAGTGTCGCAAGTAAATCAATTACGGACATCGCATACCACGGGACAAAGATATGCTTGAGATTGACTGAACTATTAACCCTAGAGTCTTATATATCAAACGATCGCAAACGTAAAGACTTTTCTACATAAAAACGCTCAAAGATAAAGTTATAAATATATTCTGAAAAATATTGATTTTTATTTTACTTTTTAGGCTTTTTTTATTTCAAACAACAGTGGTTGTTTTCGTATATAATTTACTGATGTTAAAGTGACCCACTGTTTTTAACCCTGCAAGCTTTTTGTTCCTTTGGGGTCAGAAGTTCCCCGATAATTGATGTCCGAGATTGACTATGTCGAGCACTTATAACTATAAAATAATAATTGTTTTTAATATTTTCTATTGATGGAATGTCAGATATCATTAATAAATAAACACTAAAACATATCTTGAATAATTTTAGAGAACTTCAAAGCTTGTTTTTGAAATGTCTAATTGGTATTATTTAAATTTTCATTTTTTATTATTGTATGAAATAAATATATTTGAACGTTCATAATTATTTAATTTGAAATTCAATTAGTTTATAATTATTTAACTATTTCAATTTGTAAGCTTCAAAGGTTGAGCCACTTTGTAAATTATTATGAATGGTTAAAATTACAGTGCTGCATTTTCAATTTTAAATGCTACGATTGCAATTGTTTTATTTCGCAAAGTCGAAATTTTCTTATTGTACTTTGAAAATGTTTTCAAACCGAGAAAGGACTGAATATTTTTCTTAGATTTTAGTGCCCATCATGCATTTCCTTAAATATTGATAAAATCATCTTGCCAGAGGAAAGAAATTGCATGTCTTGTCGTATAATCATAATTTTCACCAAATTGTCGAAATTTCTTTGCTCGATAAAGCCTCGAGGGTTTCATGTGGAAAATTGCAGGACAGAAGAGCGAAGTCCCACGCGATTTGAAATATTAGTAGTTGCAGTCGTTAAAAGCTTCAGAGTGTGCGTCGACGCCTCGAGACACACATTGTCAAATTCAAAAGTTTAAGAGACAACCGTAAGGGATGATATGTGTCTCGCGTCCAAAATATCAGACTTTACGACTTTGCTTAATTTATTTTCAGAATTTACTTTTTTCAAAATTAGTTGATAAAACAGATACAATAGGCTTTTCCAGAAAGATTATGTTAGCTGATACTTCTTACAGTTAGTTGATTTCGCAAGTAACTCATCTAATTTTTTATTTATTATTTGTGTTTCAGGAGAGTCAGGAGAGAAGGAATGGTGTACGCTGGCTTACTGGGAATTAGGTGGCCGTGTCGGTCGCCTTTATCCCGTGGAGCCAGAGACTGTAAATGTCTTTGATTCCCTGCACGATGGAGATGGTCTCTGCTTGTCGACCCTCGCCGAAAATCATCCAGCACCGCCTGCGGTTCAAAGGACCCGCAGCAAAATTGGACTCGGTGGGTTTCTCATTATCTCACCCTTTTCCTTTTCTTGAGAACAATACGAAAAACAGTTACCAAAAATTCCTTCTATTGGTTCCGCTTCCAAAATCTGGTAATCCTGAAAATTAGGATTTCTCATGCAATGCAAAACAAATAATTGCTGCGAGGATTTAATAATCGAACAATTTCTTCAAACTTCTATAGCTTCGCGTTTCAAAATGATTTGAACGATTTAATTTGAATGTCAAATCTAATCGTTCTCACGTAAAGTTTGCAAAGTTGGAATAGTTTTCATTGACAATGTGTGTACTTATAAAAAATTATGATCGTAAACTCTGATATGATACCATTAAAAAACTCCTGCTGATTCATATGTTATTTTTCAGGTCTGATGCTCAGTCAGGAGTCGGATGGCGTGTGGGCGTACAACAGGTCGGAAAGTCCAATCTTTGTAAACTCGCCGACCTTAGACGATCCGGAGTCCAGAACGCTGCTGGTCTACCGAGTTCCATCAGGTTTTTGCCTAAACATCTTCGACCGCACCAAGAATTTGCCGCGACCTTTCGCGTCATCAACCTTGATGACGTCATCGTCCAGCACAACGTCGACAAATTCGAGCTTCGTCTCGGGTCCAGTAGACGTCAACTCCGTCCGTATCAGCTTCGCTAAGGGCTGGGGTCCCAAGTACTCAAGGCAGGAGGTCACCTCCTGTCCATGTTGGCTCGAAGTCCTCCTTGCACCTTGTAGGTGATCCTGTCTGCAACCCGCAGATTTCTGCAGGTCATCAAGTACATTTCCGTCTAAGCCCAGACGACAAAGAGGGCTCAGGTTGGTCTTCCGGACTCGAGATCGCTGCTCACTACCAAAGCGCAATTATTTTGCGATCCTCATCCATCACGGGCGGACCGGAGGAAGCTTCGCCTCTCTTCAGGCCGAAGCACGTCGACAGACAAAGAACTGATATTTCCTCCCAACCGGTTTGTCCGGAAAAGTTTTCCGAGGAAGAGAACTCTTCGTTGAATGCTGATAATCGCTCCCAGAACTCCTGGGAATTATATGAAGAGTATTTTGTAATTCAATTGTGAATTGAAGTTAGAAACATTGTGAAGGGGTACATAAGTTCGAATTTTGGTCTAGAATGTAGACCAAGTGCACGACTGTATGGTAGTTAGAAATGATTTTAAAAAATTGCAACGGAGTGAAGATTTCAATAATTTTTATATGATTTGTATTAGGAACATCAGGTATTAGCTTTCAGCACTGAACAATCTTAAAGGAGAGATTTTTAAATACATTTTTCTCAAACTGGAAAATTGTCAATTTTGAATACTTCCACTTTGAAATCTCCTGATTTTTCCGCTAAGAACTATCATTTTTTCTATAATTTTGTATAAAGTAATAAAAATTTGTATAACATCTTGGGTACATATGTAGATTTCTCTACTTGAAATTTATTTTCTCAGTATAATAGTACAAAAATTGACAGTAAAGTACAACAGTGTGAAAAGTGTAATTTTTGGTATTAGTTTCTATTTTTTTTATAATTCTTATGTATTGTAATTTATTGTATTTTGTTCTGAAAGTACATTTTCAACAAGACACATCGTAGAAGTTTAAATTAAATCATTAACTTTTTGTACATTTATATCATTTTCGAGTTAATGCATCACAAATCACAAAGTGCTACATGTTTAAAAATTGTAAATGTAACGCGCTTATAAATCGCAAATTTCAAATAGAGTCATTCAAATATTTTACTAATCCATCTACGCTATTTGGAGAAATTACGTACCCTGCAATTGATATATCTTCGCAAAACTCAAGATCTAGAGTGATTGTCATTTCTAATTATACGATCTAGAAAATGCATGTAAGGCTTTTCCTGTCTACTTCCAGGGACATAGCCTGATAGACTTGTTATTTAATTGTAAGTCTCCGCAACCTGCTTTAGCATGAGATCTATACCAATTAATTGATTTGCTAAAGCAACGTGATATGTGTTTTAGAACAAAGTGCAGAGTCTTCTGAAAAAGCAGAATTCTCTGAAAACAGAACAATGCCGAGAACAAAATAGCATGTCGTGCTAAATCAGGTTCTCGGTGACTCGAGATTGCGGCTTCGTCGGGAGACGAATTTAAAACCGTTTCAAAATTTGTTTCGGCGACAAATGTACATAAAACGTGCCTTCCTGCTTCCTTCTTGGTGCAATAAACTCAATAAAATTTCTAAATTTAAACTAAAGCGCCTTCGTCGTCGGACATGTGTTTTTATTCCCCACATTAGGAAGCACAAAACGGCCATTCGAGGGAGAAAATTTAACTTTTCTCTGCACGTGTGCACAGACCCATACATACATCCATTAATACATACATACACACCGTATCAAAAAAAAAAAACGTTCCGGACGAATGAATAGATTATCGTAACGCGCTTTTGTCACATATATACGTATTCATTCGTACATTAGGAAAAATCATCCATTGTCAAAATCTCACACACAAACACATGCACACGTAAATATAATGCGCGCCTGATAGCGCGCAAACACTCAATCGACTGATCGACCCGTAGTTTTTGAACTGTTAGTTATTTTTGTACAACCGCTTTTATAGTCGTAAAAGCGGACGTTACTTAATGTTATGCGATTTACCGAACACGGATTACGGATTACAAAAAAAATCGCGAACGACATGTCGTGATGTGTATATGTCGCGCAAAAAGTTCTGTAATACGCATAGGTAGATAAATGTTTCTACGTAAGATTGACTTTTAGGTCATTGAAAATAATTGTAATAACGATAACGACTAGTGAAAGAAATGGTTTCTTTTGACCGTGAGAGATCATTTTTCCTATTTATTATTTCAACCAGAATTTGGAATATTTCTCAAAGAGGATTCTTGGCGATTGGAGACAGATGAAAAAACGTTGGCCAAAATTAATGACCAGTAGACTGACAAAATTTAAGATCTTCGAGCTAGAAAAAACAATACTTGTAATTATTTATTTATTTATATTTGTTGATTTAAAATCTTAAATATTGAATTTTGTCGTAAATCTTGAGAGTTCATTCTTTGAGTTTGTAGTCTACATAAAATTTATTTTATGGTAAATATCACGATCTGAAAGGATCTGTAGTTCATACAAAATTAGAAACTACTTTTTATTAGAAAAAATGAAAAACTCTGATATATTTCTCTCTTATATATTAAAATAAGAAAAAGTAATCTGATTGATTTCAAACTGAATTTGTTCACTGTAAATAGCTATGAAGTTCATTCAATACATCAGGAATAAAATAAAAGTGGGAGCAGCGCTGATTGCTATTACAATTATTTTTCCATGCGTTTCTATTTATAAATTTTCTAAGCCACAGCGTTTTGTAGATTATATTATTTATATTCTGTACAATAGAGTGAAGGCGAATTCAGTATATGGAGTTTGTACAGAAGTACTATAATTATTACAAATTTTATAAACTATACTGTTGTAAAAGGCCGGTGTTGAAAACGAATAATGGAATATTGCGAATATGTAAGAGCAAACTAAAAATGATGAGATCCGTCTTTTTCTTCTATTCTTCTATTACCTGTAAGCGATCAGTGCCTTGTCGCTTTACGATTGACGATTGACGATTTTTTGTATCTCCCAATAGTCAAATCGAGTATCTTATTTAAATGAAATCGAAGAGGAGGTCCGGTACATCCGAAAATGCCATCTTGCGTCGCATTTGTTTTTGAGAAGACTATTTAATTTGTTAATTTTGTTTCTCGGCAACTTCTCATTTTCTCTTGCGAGGCATGCTTGCAGTTTCGGCATATTCCGTGCTCCAAGCAACGTGACGTGCCATTATTAATAATAATTATATAGTAATAACACTAATATTAATGATTCAAAGACGTTTGCTATCGCCGTTTTACCTCCCCGTGTCTTATGGGTTGTCCTTAATTCATAGACAGGCGTAATTTTCTTTCAGGAAATGTGTTTTTACAATTAAATACAACAAAGTACAATAGTACGAAAATTATAATTTTTTCAAACATTTGTAATTACTCGTAAAATTGTGTACTAGAGTTCGTCAAAAAAGTGCAGAATTACACAGAAAGCCAGATAGAAATGATAACTTTAAATGTAATTGCAAGTTTGTAGAAAAACCAAAATTTTCATATTATCGTAGTTTATTGTAATTTTGTTTTATTTTGATTTTACAAGCGCATTTACATTAGGGCTGGTAGAGAAGCTACGAAATTTCTCAATTATTTAAAAAAATAAAATGACAAAACGTTTACAGTTATTTAAATTTTGTATTTAAATTTCCTTCTTTTTTCCTTGAAAAGTTATTTTGAAAAAAATGTACACCTGGATAATTTTTGTACGTTGAATTGCAATTTCAGTAAAGTAGGGGAACAAAGAATGATATAAATGATGTATGTATTCTTTGCAATTCGCATTTTCACGTATATATTATGTTGTAAAGTTTGTACTTACTACTACTTTATTGTACAAAATGTATACTTTTTGTAGTTTCTTATAAAATTTTTGTGTATTAAAATAGTTTAGAACTATTTTAGCAGCAAATGCATCACATTTTTTCTTGTAGAAACCCGATTTATATTACGCTTGTCAATGATTTAAATTATTCTGGATGGATGAAACGATTGACCGCTAAGAATGAAGACAGCTAGTTTTCCTAGGGATCACGTCTGTGAGACATAGTGCCTTTATAGCATTCACTGTTAATTAAATTAGTGATTAAAAGTGAAATTATTACTAATAATATATACTATGTTGTTGTTATTGACAAAAGGCGGACTTACTTCGTTCACTCGTCTAAAGTTTTGTCTTCATTTTCAAATAAAAATCTTCCCACTTTCATGAAAGTTTTTACTGATCGGAAAGGCGAAACCGACTGAGTTAAATAATTCGCATGATCTATTATATCGCTTCATAATGTCTGGCTCGATGAAGCACGATTTTTCGTGGTTTGTTTTATGTTCTAGTCATTTTGAAAAATTGAAAAAAATGGTTATGACGTTAAAGACAATTGGTCTCGTTTTGCGGAAAGTTTCTTCGAGACGTATTGAAATCAAAGTCGAGACTTGATCGAACTAAATAATTTAATACTGTACAACAAAAGTCTTAAAGATTGAGAAAAAGCAAACGACGAATTGAGCAACTATCGTGACGTGCATACAATCGGAGGAACGATTAATGATCAATGTCAGCAATGAATAGATTTTTACACAATAAGAATGGACTGAAGCCGAAAGAATTTGAATTCTCGCGAGGTACAAGATTTTCGACAATCCTTCTCTAGGTTAATCGCACACACAACAAAATAAATTTAAAGTTTTAAAAACCTTTGAAATTTGCATTCTTCTGAAAATTCAAAAAAATTATGCGTACACAAATTGAACAGTAACATGTACAACACTTTTAACCAAATGCAATTTTTGGAAGAGAGAGCTAGACATTTTCCGAAATGCACACATTTCTAGAGAGACGTCTAAAGCAATTGTTTGTAACAGTTTTTTCTAAAAAAAGGCTTGTTGAATTTGTAATTCGGCAACCTCTAAAGTAATCGATCGAGTCGAGGGCAGCGTATTCAGAAAAAAGTTGATACATTATAGATACGAAGTTTGTACGAAGTGCGCAAGTTTTAACTGGGCATTTGAAAAAAAAGGTTGGTACCCTGGCGAACTACAATAATTACTGTTTATTGTATATATCTTGTACATAGCAATCACACACGCACACGCGTAATCGTATATTATATATTATATATGTAAATATTATTATTACTGTTGTAATAATATAGATAAACGATTAATAAGAAATTAATTAAGCAAAAAATAATGATATTGTATAACAATTGTAATTATTTAGGTACATCCCGAAAACTTATATATTATTTTAAATATTACTATATTCAATTCCAAACGAGTAACACGCTTAATAAGCGATTACGATGTATCGATGATCAAGGGAAACCCTCCTTTCATTTTTACGAAAAATATACGAAATTATGAATTTGTATGTGATGTCTACTTATTTCATCCCATAACAGTTTTCTAAAAGTGTTACGAAATACAATAAATTTTTTTATTGCATTATGAAAATCAATTGCAAATTGGTTTCATGTATCAATGCCTCCATGTTTATCCCCGTTACCGCACAATTCATACATCCGCTTCTCTATAGAGACCCAAAACCTGATAAAATACTCCATGCACCTGCACCTCATTCTCGATATAAGCTCCTGACATCCTTTCTCTCCTTCCTCACACAAATATTGCGAGCTCTCCCTTGGCATAATCTGCGCATAGTTCCTATTAAACTTTGACTCTCTTATTCTCCCCTCTCCTGCTGCCTTTTCTCTCGCCATGCCGTTCATCTGAACCATTTCATATATCTTCCTTCCTCGTGTATCCTTCTAAATTCATCAATATGAAATTGATTCATTCTAAAATACCTTTCCCTTTCAACATCCATCTTTCCTTCATCTCACATCAATAACTTTGTTCTCCCCGTCTCCCTCCTGACATTGTAATTAGGCGTATTCCCTACCAACCCCAGGGTCCACTTTACATACCTCTCTTGTATCCTATTTACCTCCTTTCTTTTCTTCAATCACCATTCCTCCACTCAATAAAATAAGACACTCATACGTAGCGACTCGAAAAATTTAATTCTCCTTCCAAAATCATCTGCAAACAATTTCTTTCCCAGCCTCCACACCTGACTCATCACTATATTTTCCTTTCTCACTCTCTCTTTTATATTTCCACTCACCTTCCTTATCCCTTCCATCTCCTTTCCTGAACACCATAACCTTTGAATTTTCCGTATGCAGCTCTTGCCTATTCTTATCCAGTTATCTTCTCAACCTCTTCATCATCTCCTTTGAGGCCTCATTGCTCTTTGCTAGCAGTACTATGTCATCTGCATGCGTAAGTGACCATATCCTAATCACTCCTGGCCTAAGTCCTCCTACTTCTCCGGCCGCTAGCTTACTTTCCATATCCGCGATTAAAATCACAAAAAAACGTTGGGCTAAGCAAGAACCCATGCCTCAATCCATCGAGAAACCCTCCGAAATTCCTTCCTCTCCTCTCACTCTATCTTTCATCCTTCATATACCTCCCTTACCCTCTCGATCAAGCCTCTCTCAATTCACCCCTCCTCCATCTCCTCACACAACCTCCCTCTATCCATCGAAGTAAACGCGTCTTTGAGATCCACAAAAAATGCGTACATTTTGCCCTCTTCTTCGCTAATTCTATATCCACCACATGCTCCACAACGTATATCCTGTCAAAAGTGCTCCTGCCCGCCCTAAAGCCTACCTACGTTTCCAGCAATATTCCTTTCCCCTCGACATCATTCCGCAGTCTCTTCGCCAACACAATCGCGTATACTTTGTACGACGTATTCGTTAGCGTATTTCCTCTGTAACTTTCCTGCCTATCTCTATCTCCTTTCTTATACAGTAGCACCAGTAAACCCTCTCTCCACCCTCCTAATAATCCCTCGCTCCTCCATCCTTTCTTCACTATCTCCTTCAGCCTCTCCCTAACCTTTAATTCAGGTGTACTAAGCAGCGATGATTCGTTCTCTATCCCGTCCATCCCTGCTGCCCTCGACCTTATTAACTTCCCTATCTGCGACTCTATCTCCTCGCCATTCAACCACTCCACATCTGCCTCCTTCGTTCTTCCATTTCAATAATCTCGCTTTCGTGAATCTGAGCCCTGAAATGATACTTTAAAAAACTCCGTCCACTCGGCACCTTTATCTTCTCGCTTATCCTCACTCTACCAGACCTTTATCTTTTCCTGTTCCTTATTCTTACACATAAATCTGAATTTTTTTCTCAATTTGTTGTATTCCTTCCTTTTCGCAGTTCCCACTTTCCACTTTTTGTACTTCTTGTTCATCTTCTTACATTAATTCCCTATCCAACCACGGCCTTACCATTCATTTTTTCTTTCTGAATATTTTCTTTTGCACACACCTTTTTACTTTCTCTTCAAAATCCTCCCATATTTCTTCCACCGACTCCCCAATAAAACAATACAACAATGAGAAAATATTGCCAGATTGTTAAAATGAATTCTTCCAACAGATTATAATATTTAACTTGCTTTTTGATAGATATCGGATTTAATTGACCCAATTATTAAATTTTTTTGAAGGAACTTTTCATTGTCATTAGGATCTTATGAATATATACATAATTATAAAACGAGCGTTTCTTAAAAAGGTTAAACTGGCATTGGTATAATTTTTTTAGTATACGAATTTCGGGTAAGAATGGTTGTTTGTAGTAGGTATATTTTTGGTAGCTTTCTACAAAGTAAGTTAAAAAAGTTATTTTATGGAAAATCTGATGACAATGTTTTGCTAGAATTCCCTATTAAAAATGTTACATGTAATTTGCAAATACTATAAAATCTTTAAGTTTGTCGAAATGCCCCTGGTGAAAATATATTTTCGCAATAAAATCTCTTAAATAGCAGTAAAGTATTACTGTATGAAATTGTTATTTTTAACATTTTTAATTACTTGTGAAGTTATGTGCAAGTGTTCTAATTCTAACCAAGTGCATAATTTTTTGTAAATTTCTACGAGTTTTCAAAACAAATGAAAAATTCTGCGGAAATTAATCAACAATTCTGTGATATTATTCGGACATTTGAAAGTTCAGAAAATTTAAGCAGTAATAATTTAAAAAAAAGAAACTTTTAATATTCCTTTTTAAGAAGCACACGTTTTCATTTATGGGGATTACCTTTTTTGGCAAGGAATCTAATATGAAATTGAAGAAAACTATGATTATTCAATAAAAATATTTAATAATATATCATAAAATAAAATTATATATGTACACATTTATAACTGGACACTTAAAAGGGCACAAGACTTAATCTCTTATAAACTCTTATAAACATTCATAAATGAAAAATGATACATTCGAGAATTTATACTCAAAAAGATAAACTCGTTCACAATGGTTACATTCTGAGTCAACAATGATCCCTTATTCAATATTTATTTTGGTTTAACTTTGTTAGAAGGGAAATTATTTATAAATAATATAATTGAATCATTGGGGTACATGTCAATTAACAAGCATTGCGAATAAGGTATCTCGTATTCGCTCTTATTTACAAAATCAGGCAACGATACTTAATCCACCCTATTGTGCATTGTTTTATCTTGTAAACTCGATTTCTTTTTTATATCATTGCTGACATGTGATTCATGTCAAATGCACTTTGCTTCAAATATTTGATTTTTACATTATAGGAATGGATATCGTACATTAAACATCACAACATTTTCTTCATGTGAATGACCAAATAAAATCCTGATGGAAATTCACTTTCACAGTAAAACAGAATAAATTACAATATAAAGTACAACAATTTGAAAATATTTTTAAAAATCTATAATTATTGTAACATTTGTGAGTATTCAGGTTCTAGTGAAAATAGTATAAATTTTTACAAAATTTCACAAGTAATTAGAATTTTTTACAAAAACAAAGATACAACTTTCATATTGCTGTTATTTATTGTAATTGAATCTATCGAAACTATATTTCCACCAAGGAAATATAGAAATTCATAAAGCGATAAAATAAGTAAAGGAAATTGTAAATTCCTGAGACATTTTCGCGGATCAATAATTTAAAAGATTGTCGTCTAAATTAAATAAAACAGTTACCTATTATAATACTGCATAAAACTGAAGCAAATCTGTAATACGGGAGATCAGTTGCTCCAATTTTCAATAAATTAATAGTCGATTATGACATATGTTACTAAATCAAAAATATTTTACGCTAAATAAATTATTAACAAAGATAAATTAAAAAAATTGTAAATAACATTGTATCCTTATGATATTACACTTACACTTAACACGCAAACATACAGTATACACAGACATCGTACAAATATTCAAGGCACTAAAATTTGAATTGACGACTATATTGAGTGATTATGACGAAAAAGTTTGCCGAAAGTCATGTTCTTCCAGCTGACAAGTTCTATTTAATTTGGGGATGAATGCGATGAAAATGACTAGCTTAAACTTTTCGAATGTGGAATCAAGAAGCCCAGGAAACCGCCAACTGTTTTTAAACAAAATAGGGATTTAATTAATATACAAGATTAAACATAAAAAAATCTCCTTAAATAGAAATTTGGTTTTTATTTTTAGTAAATGAGAAAATACTTACGGAGGACCATAGATCCGACCAGAAAAATTGGCACCTCACAACTGATGTCTAGAAGCATTCCAAAAATTAAGTTGCTAGCTATCGCTCCTATTCTTCCGAAGCAGACCGATAAACAAATAGCCATTGCTCCAACGTGCGTTGGAAAAATGTCAACGACAACTCCGCTGAGTGCGAAATTTGCAGTAGCAATTGCTAGCGAGAAAATACAGGAGACTATCAGATTTTGAGAGGATGATCTTACAAAATAAATCGCCAGACTGGAAATGCCAGCTACAAGCATAGTTGTCACTGAAATGAAAACAAAGGCATTAAAAATAATGATTAGAATTTGTAAAATTTTGGTAATGCATAATCAGGAAATGTAACATTTTACACCCGAGTAAAAAATTTCCCATTGAAAGCGAGAGTTTGGTGTTATTTCTAATGAGAGGAAAAACATGATTTTTTTTTGAAAAAGTTTAAAACTTCGAAAAATAATTATTTTAACAATAGTTTTTGTAATTGATTTTTTTACTATCGCTTTTTACCTACTTTAAAACAATGGTTGGATTTTAATAAATTATTTCTCTTTTCGGGAAAACCATTTCTTACCATTTCAGTCATAAAAACATTTACTTTAAAAATTGGAAACAGTACAGTTGTAGAGAATTTTATCTTCTCAAAAATAAGACAAAATTTGTTCAAATTTAACTGTTTATAAAAAATAGTAAGAAGCGATAGTAAGATAAAATTCAATAACATAAAAACATTCTTAAAATAAATGTTTTTTGTTCTTTTTCGGAGATCTAAATTTTGACATTACAATACCTATGTGTCAACTTTCCTTACAATTTTTTTTATAAAAGTACAAACAATGTCGTAAGCACTAGAAAAGGGTGTCACGACAGAACCATTTATAACTGCCAAACAAATAAATTTTCAGGAGAGCAAAAAAACATAAACAAAATTTGAATTTTTTAAAACAAAAAATGAGAAAGTGGATTCGAGAGTTGATAAAGTTATATAGGCATGTAAAAGAAAAAGTTAAAAAGTTAATACTTTTGGAGAAAAATATCGTGCAACATTTTTCTTTGTCCACCAGGAAAAAAAATCTTCATGAACCAAAAGAAATGTTTTCTTGGATAAATATTTGAATAAAAAAACAAAATTTTTTGGCGGTTGATTCTAAGCAAACCGATTTAAATTCTAAAATTTTCCATATAGGAGAAGAGAAAATTTTAGACATTTATAGATTTTTAAAATTGCTAATATTTAAAACATTCTTCATACAAAAATTTGAAATATTGAAATATTATGAATGTTGAAATATTCACAACCAGTAAACAATTGTTTTTTGTCCATATAATAACTATATTATATAATTGAACCAACAAAACCTTTGCTGATTCAAACAAATCGTTTTCTGAATGTCAGCCACAAAAGTGCCATGAACAAAATTTGATTTATTTTTTAGATTGTCTTTTTTAAATATTAAGTAATATAAAATGTGTAAATGAAACAGCATAAGCTTGTTACGGGACAACAAAACGCTCAAAAGTGAAAAACTACAAAAAAATTCTTTTTATTGTTTAAATTTTTTAAAATTAGAGATACACAAAAACTAATAGCACTATTCGATTTAGCTAAAAAATGTCATAAATTCGATGCATTTCATCATATTTTTATGGATTTATTTTTCCAATACATGAACTTTACTTCATTTGTTCCGCAGAATGAAAATTGTCCACCTCAGTGTGCTGTAGAATTTTTGAGAATTTTTAAGTCAATAAAATGTATGTTTTATTTGAAAATGTTACAATTTGCAAATCGTTTTTGAGACAAATCTAATAAAAAATTTAAATTTTATTATATGTGAAATTTTTACAAATGTTCGTGATATTTAGATGCCAGTACTTTTTGAACAAAAATCATATCAGCACTTGTAAAAGTTTTGAAAATTGAATAAAATGGAACTATTGTAGTATTTTTGTCCCTATTTCAATGGGATTTTTTTTACTTGAACAGTTTAGGGTAAAAAATACCCAAATCAACCCTGATATTTTCTAAATTAAATACTATGCATTACAATAAAGCACAAGAATATGAAAGCTGTAATTTTTCGAAATAGTAATTGTCAAATTTGGTAAAAATGTCTGAACAAAAAAGCAAAAACCTTTAGTTCCTGGTGGACTTTTTCTATCGGTTTTTTAAAGATAGTTAAAAATTGTAAAAATTAGAACAACGAAAACCCTATTAGAAACTACAATGTTTTGAAGCATGTAATAAATTTTACGAGTATAATTACAATTTTCATAGTTTGAAATTTAATGTATGTTAATATGAAAATTACATTTTCACCAGCAAATGGTTCATTCTGTAGCCAAAACTAATTTTAACGATCTGGAAGAGAGGCAATAAATCTTCATGTGGTCAGGATGAAGTATTATCTCTGTATACAAATTATAAATTGATCTTCAACGTCCGACACAAGTTATAAAAAATTTAATATGACAAATTTAATTTCACAAAGTTCATATTGACAATTTAATTAAATTTGATAAGAAACAAAATTGAAATTCCTGTTCAATCTGTTCACTTTCATTCATAATGAAATTGAAATATTTATTGTATTTCTTATTTATAGAAAGCTGTTATAGGATGAAATATGCACATGATTGTATTTTGTTGTGAATATAGTATGTTTCCACCAGGGTATTTTTTTTTAATTTATAAAATACACGCATATAATATATGTATAAAGTCGGAAAAATCAAAATTTTGTAGAAGAAAGTTCAAACACGAGAAAATCTTATAATCAACTCTAGTTCAATCTAATCATTTTGATTCATAATTAGGTATTTTTGTTTCAAAAATTGACCGAATGCACGGGACAAAACTTTTTTCTTGTAATATCTTCGCAATGAATAATAATTATTATAATTTTATTATTTTAATAAATATTATTATTTAAAAAAAAAGACTTTTGCAAATACACTTATTCAGAAAACATTAGTTTTTACGAAGATATTAGCCAAATAGAGCATAAAATTAACCGATTCCCATGAATTTGCCCCCCCCCCCCCCCTAGCATTGCACAAAGTGAAGTTAGCTGATGGTTGAAGTGAAACAACCTAATGAAATTTAAAAATCTCCTACAAATATCCCTAGTGGAAATATATTTTCATAATATAATACACTTGGACCCGATTTCAGTCTCTCCAATTTAAGTCGTTGCGAGAATTGTGGCCACTACGGTTACGGGCTCAGAGTAGAGCCCCTGGGGACTGAGGGAACGACAGGCAACTGACTGTTAACGTTCTGAGCGATCGAATGTTGTCTTCGCTTTAAGTCAACGCCATGTAGGAGCAAGCCAAAAATCTGACTTAAATAGGATTCGCAGTGTTCAATAAAGTACAAGGTTATGGAAATTGTATATTTTTGTAAAATTTGGCAAATGATTCCGAATTCTAAAAAAATGTATGTCCAAGTTAATGTTGCAATTACTTTTGTACTTTAGTTATACAAATTGTAGACAGTTACCAAAAAAATCGAATAAAAAATACCATTTTACAAGTAATTAGAAATTTTTCCAAAATTATAAGTTTCACATTAATGATCATTTATTCTTTTTTATTACGAAAATGTCTTTCAAGTAGGGTCATTTTTGAAAAAGTTTGTTAAATAGACGAATAAAGTTTCAGAATTTAATTTGTGGCCAATGAAAGTACAAATTGCTATAAAATCTTACAATTATTGTATTTATTGTACTGTAATTATTTATTGTAATTATTATATAATCGTTTGATATTTCAGAAAATTACAAATAAAACAATCTACTATAAACTACAATATTTGTCTGAAATTCGAAAACTTTTATTAAAAAAATAGTCGAAGCAGGCCCATGTTTCTACAAAAAAGGGTTTTGTACCCTATTAGGTCGTTAAGGAAGTCGTTCAAATCCTTTTTCTGGCTCTTTCATAATGTTGGCGCTTATGATCTTTTGGAATTCCAAATTTTGGTTCTTATACCATTTTGCTGTGACAAATTCTGGCTCTCGTGCCATTTTGGAATTTCCCATAAGATGTAACCCATAAGAATAATGTTTTTTTTTGAGTTTATCTTAGTAAATAATAATAATTTACAAAAAAAGCTTTAAATAAACGTTGTAGATATTTTAAAAACATATATTTTATGTGATATACATTTTTACTCTAAGAGTAATAGTCGTAGGGGTGCCTCCCCCCCACGAGACGTTGGAAAGGGGTATGGGGTTGTCCAACATTATTTCTGTAACCAATCACAGGGGTAAGGGTTTGACCAACATTATTCCTGTAACCAATCACAGGGGTGCCTTTTCGACCCCACGAGACATTGGACATTGACCAACATTATTTCTGTGACCAGTATCAAAGGTGCATGCAGTAGCAAAGTATCAAACATTATTTCTGTAAGTAGTCACAGGGATGTCTCCCCGCACCCACGACACGTTGGAAAGGGGTAAGGGTTTGACCAATATTATTTCTGTGACCAGTCACAGGGGTACGTTCTTGTTTCCACGAGACGTTGCAAAAGGATATGGGTTTGACCAATATTATTTCTGTGACTAGGCACAGGGATTCCTCCCCCCCCCCCTCACGAGACGTTGGAAAAGGGTAGGGGTTTGATCAACATTTTTTTATGTAACCAGTTACAGCGTTACATCGCTACATATTGTGCTGCATTTCTGTGATTTTTCATATTTATCGTCGTTTTTCTCAAAAACTATTACCCGCAGAGTAAAAATGTATATAATGTAAATAAAATATATGTTTTAAAAAAATTTACAACTTTTATTTGAAGCTTTTTTGTATATGTTTATTATTTACTAAAATGAACACAAAAAACCATGATTTTTATGGATTTTTCAGTTTTCACCATGAAAATCAAATTTTCGCGAATTTTCACTACCTAATTTATATTTTGAAACTTAAATTTTGTAGTTTTATGATCCAAACTATCCATGCTATAATAGAATGGCATTTCATGTTTTACGGGATTTTCAGAGTCGACCATAAAGATAGAAAAATCTATAAAATTTATTTAAAAAGAAAAAAATGAAAAACTTTCAGTCTTTCTGTATAGGCTCCTTTAAAATATTGTTCAACATGTGATATTGTATTATTCGAGTAATAATTTTTGAGTCGTCCATTCAGCAACAAAATTGAGTAACAAATACTCATTGGGTGTCAAAACATTATGACAAATCTTTATTGACATACAATTTTATGCCTTTCAACAATATATTTGCTGATTGAGGAAACAAAGTTTTCAAACTTGTATAATATATAATTATGTTAAAAAGATCAATTTCCAAAACCTACCGGGTATGGTTCGTCTTCCCACTCGATCTGCGAGATAACCGGATGCGACATTTCCCAATAGACAAACTGCGTTAATGGTCAAAGTGTTTATAAACACTTGTTCATTCATGCCAGTACATGCAGGAACAGAAATGTCCCTTTTACTCAATCTGAAGATTTCAGTTTTATTTGCGTTGTTTATTAACTCGCAAACAGACACCGAAACATTTGGATGAAGTTTGTAATGCGATTCGAACCGGTTAAACAATTCTGGTAACCAGAGTCCCAGCCCGTAGTAGCTGTAATGAAAAAAAAGTTGAAACAATCGCATAGAGAATAAAATAATTCGAGAGGTTTCATCAATTTTAATTACCCGAACATATTCAAGAAAAATATTGAGGAGCTGAGAACAATATATTTCAACAATGGAGGGGCTGTCAACGCTCTAATTTGATTCCAAATGTTTCTCAATAATTCTGTTAAATTAGAATGAACGTCACAGGCTTCTAGTTCCTTTGCACTCATACCATATTCGCTCATAAGATATTTCACCTGTGATAAATGGAACAATGTTAAAATATTGGCTGTTTCTAATTAGTCTAATGTAAATAAAATTGAGAAATTTTTAAATATAAATATATTATGTACCGGATATTCACTTTCATCGCGACCAGTATTTATAGCATACATTTTCCTCAGAACCTGGAGTGCCTCCTCGGTTCTGCCCTTGGCCACCAAAAATTTCGGACTTTCAGGATAGTTGATGCCTATTAGCGAAATTAATAAAGCAGGGAGGCCAGTCAACAAAAGATAGAGTCGCCATGAATTAAAAACAAATCCGTGAATCCTCCATGATAACGATAATGGGATAATCGTCCATGCCAAACCTGAAAACAGATAAAATTGAAACAGCTGTAAAAAACTTTCGTAAATTTATTGGGGACATTTGGTAGCCATTCAAAAATGTTTATCCTTGTCCATGTCACTCAGTATTGAATACACGTACTGCAAAAATGATTTAAAAAAAAAGTTGCCAATAAATGTTGGATTAGCCATTTAAAGAGTTTTTAATTTATTGTTATAATCTGTTAACTAACCAGGTAATATTAACCAGGAAATGGTCCAGAAAAATCCAACGTAGCAAATGCTCTTTGAACGTTGCTTTTCTGAATGAAATTCTCCAAGGTATGTAAAAACTAAGGCACCTGGTGCACCAATTCTATAACACAAACTTCCAATTATTTATTTATCTTTATTAATATTTATTATTAATTATTTCATCAAAAATACTTACGTGAATCCACCGATAGTTCTGAAAATAAGAAGCATAGTGAAACTCTGCGACATGCTTGCCAATACGCAAACAAAGCTATCAGTCATCAAGGTTCCCAAAAGTATATTTTTTCGACCGTATGCATCTGAAGCTATTCCCCAAACCAGCGAGCTAATCACACCACCTACAAAATTTCAATTTTTATAAAATTGCCTATACAATTATTCTTTATTTCATTAAATTTACTTATTTAGGTATAACCGATCAAGTATTTAAAGATTTTGAAAGATGATAAAATTACTGACCGACTAAGAAGGCCACGTTTAAAAAACCCTTTTCTTCAGACGACAATTGTAAATCGCATCCAGCTGCTGGTAAAATGTAGGCATTTACTCCATTTTGCAAACCAGAGCAGAGAAACATAACTCCACAAACCAACACAAATCCATAGTGAAATCTTCCATAGCCTGGAGATTTGATAGTATTCAAAATTAGAAAAAAAAATAATTAGGCACAGAAAAATCACGAAAAAAGAGTTTGTTATTTTTTAAACTCACCACAAAGTTTGAGAGCTTTTTCATAGTCGGCACTCTCTTCCTTAGATTGAAAAGTATTCTCTGACAAAAAAGAAAATGTGTGTAAAAAAATTGAGAAAAATTCTTCGAAATATTGGGTTGAAATTAAAATTGATCAATTTCTCTCTAAATCTGAATCAGCGACAAGTATACCGCTAATTCAAATCAGCGTATATACGCTGCTATAACAGCGAAATTTAGCTGCTGATCATTGAAGCTTCACTGATTAACAGCTAAATTTCGCTGATATGCCAGCGTATATAAGCTGATTTGAATTAACAGTATACTTATAGCTGATTCAGATTTAGAGAGTGCGAAATCTTAAAAAAATGTAATTTTACAATTCAGGGCGTTTTACTTCTAAATTGTTTACATTATAACTATTTTAATTTAAAAAGTTCTCAAGACGTGAAACCTAATATTATGAGCTGGTGCAAATTGCAATTTTATACTATTTAATTTAAATTATAAATTTCTATGGGTGATTACGGGCTAAAGTTATTAATTTTATATATACTTATGAAAATCTTAGCATAGTCAAAAGTCGGTTTATGAACTTTAATAACTATATATTTTTGCGGAATACATTTTATAATACGGCCGGTAACGCTCTAAATTAATTTCTTACCCTATAAAATGAGAGGATGTTTTGAAACTCTGAGGTAAAATTCAAATTAATCGTGTAAATCGTTTTTTTCTTCATATTTTGTGAAAATTTTTATCTGTTCTTCATATATTTTAAAAATAATAAAAAATGTGTTTCTTTTTCAAATTTTAATATAGTTGCACATTTAGCAATGTATAACGTTCATATAAATAACAAATACATTCCTTGATCTCTGCGTTTATGTTTTCATGTAAACCTTTTCAGTACTGCTGAAATAGGACTAAAGTACCATAAAAGTTCAAAATATGTCCCGTTTCACCACGATTTTTTTGGGAAATAGTAACAGAAAAGTCCTACGTAATTATTTAAAAATGTTTACCAGTCCTAAATGATGTTTCTAACGAAAGTACTAGAAGTTCCTTTTCTTTTCTTTTTTTGTTCCAATTTTTACTAACTAAAAAAGAAAAAAAAATTAAGTGGAGAATTTTCAGGCACTTTTGTCCTAAAGAGGTCCTGGTTAGACAAGACGTATTTTCCAATTTTTTTGTACTTTAGTCCTATTGCAGAAGTTTTCTTTTGGATTATTAATAATATCAGAAGTTGTAAAAACATCGGAAAAATCGAAATTATCTAATACTTCTGTCCCAAAAATAATTTCCGAAAAAATTCCTGGTGAAACGAGACATATTTTGAATTTATTTTTTTTATTACCTCATGGGTAGAAAATGAGGATGTTTTGGAAGAGAAAGGGCAATGACATAAAATTTTAGTTATCAAAATTAGGAAATTTTTTCAATTTTTTATTATCTTAGGGGTAGAAAACGAGGGTTTTCTAAAAGAGCTGAGGGGATAAAACTTGTTTTGGCATCTAAGACATCAAATTAAACCATTTTCAGTCACAAAATTTCAGATCTTGGAAATTGGAAATTTTGTGGATTTATTTTTTATTTCTCTATACCTTATGGGTAGAAAACGTGGATTGTTCTGGAAGAGTTAGGGAAATAAATTTTTTTTAAAACATTTTTGGAAATCAAATTAAACTAGTTTAAAGCCTTAAACTTTTACGTCATAAAATTATGACTTTTTAATATTTTTTTACATTTTTCAATATCTTAAGGGTAGAAGACAATGCTTTTCCAGAGTTATTAGGGAAATTAAACTTTTTTTCGGAATATTTAGACATTAGCTTGAACCATTTCTAGACATAAAATTGTAGGTTTCAGAGTTAGGACATTTTAAAAAAATGTTGTTCTTATTTTACGATCTTAGGGGCAGAAACGGCGAGGTTTTAGAAGGATGAAACTTTTTTTGGTATCTGTGGAGAGTATCTGAAATCATTTCAAAACAAAATTGTATGTCTCGGAGTTAGGGAAATAATTTTTTTTAATTTTCTTATTCGGCATGCACACGGAAAACGCAAAGGTCAAGTTTCAGGCGACGAATGGAGACTGGGTGTATGGAATGCTAGGGGGTTGAATGACCTCAAGTTAAAAGAAATACGAGAAACCA
>JAAAKG020168772.1:0-25984 GCA_010014905.2 Druon quercuslanigerum | reverse complement strand
TAAAAGTTAGCCGTCATCGAGACGAATAGTTCCATGCATTTGCACCGATGGCAGCACTTGTTATATACCAAATACAGTGGTGGCCCAACTCTGACAGTGGCCCAACTCTGACGACAATCCCCTACCATTTTAAGTAATTTTTAATTCTAGTTTCGACTCAGAATTTGTTAAAAATTGAAAATTTCCTGTTTGAAAGTGAAATTTAAAAGCTTTTTGAAAAATTGCTTGTTCAAATACATACTTTTAATTCTTTTTGAAAATTCTCCATTTGAACTAATTGTAACATATATAATTTTTTTCTCACAGCATAGAGTGGGGACTACCGGCCAATCACTGCATAGCGCGCTCGGCTGGCAAAAACAGCGAGATCAGCCCGAATTTTAAATAAGAAAATCAAATAGAAATGCCTAGTGCTTACCAACTGAAGATTTAAACTCTTCTTTAAAATTAAACAACAAATTATATCAAAATATGTCGCTCCTTACCAAAAAAGGCAAAACTTATGCTGGCTCCATGTTTGCTTAAGTAGTTTAGTATCTAAAACTATCTCTTTATTTGTTCTAGAAGTGGAATAGCTTAGCAGATCGTGATCTTCAGAAGACTCCGCCTTAGCGAAACCCAAACATAGAAATATACATTTCATCTAAATTATAGCTTCGTTAGAATCATCTAAAAATTATTAGGGATACTTAATATTCGTATCAACGGAATAAAAGTTAACTATAAAAATAAATATGAAACGTTCAAATGGTGTCCGAACAAGGACAGGACAATTAAAGTGAGTTATCGTGTCACATAAAAGCGGGAAGTTAGAAACTTCAAGATAAAAGCGAAAATTTTGACCTACGAAAAGGTCGGATAATACTGATATCGAACTTCCGCCAACAATGGGAATCTAAAGAGGAAGAAAATTCTAAGAAGTATAAATATAAAGACAGCGAGTCAGATTCCGAAAACGGTTTAGGTATACGAGGTTGGGAGGACTTAGCAAAAGAGTTATATTCTGTAAAAAAAACTTTTAATAAGGATATCAAAAAGAGAGCTCGCGTATTTGCTACGGTTAAAAAAATGAAGAGCGAAATAGCCGGAATTGACCCAGGCATTACCGTGATCCAAAACACGGTTAAAAATAGAGTTGAGCGCAAATTTATTTTACAGCAAGAAGAACCAAAAAGGAACTTCAGAGAAAGATACTCACTGGGAACGAGAACAACTCAAATCAATAAAATTCTAAGAATACTTTGAACAATAGGTGAAATCAAAATTTTCGATTTTTGTTATTGTTATTAAAATAGGACAAGAAAAAAACAGAATGAGGAGGAAAAAAGTATTTTATTTTTGTCTTCTTTTTTCTTTTGGAAGGTAGGATTTTTTTAATTTGTATCAGAAAGAAGAAGATGGAAGACATCAAAGTGTGGAAATGTCGTGACGGCAAGAGGATGGTTCTTGTGACAATGAACATCTTCCACGGCACCAACTGTCGGAAATGTCGAATTGGCCGATCTCGTGGACGAATTTGACCATCTTCACCGCCCGGTTCGAGCTTTTAAGAGACTTCTGATACGGAGAGTAATGTTTGTAAGCCTTTAAAAAAATCTTTTTTGTTTAAATATTTTCCTCCTCATTGACTTTACCTAATGTTCGACAATCCACATTCCTACACCTTTCCTCTTAATTTGCGAGATCCCTCACACCTCAATTCCCATGCTCTCACCAACTGGTGTCATTGCCCTAGTGCGCGGTACAATTGCCCCTATCTGAGCTTCGCTGATCCCGTCAATGCTTCCAGACTTGGCAGGTTATTAAACTTTCGAAAACTTGCTCACGTGAGACAAACGCAGGGGTGGGATTCCAAGAGTGAGAGAGGGCACAAAAAATTTTAAACAGACGTTCTTTTATATGAGTAAAAATTCACCCAAATAGTTATTCATTAAAAGACAGAAAAAGCTACAAGGTGCACCACGTACCTTTTAACCAGCAAGCCGGCTCCTCCTTGCCACAGTGTTCCAATGTTACGCTTCCTTCTTGCGTCTACACCGGATATCCCTTGTATTTTTCTACCGAAACGCTGTGGATTCCGTCGAGACAAGATTCCAAGTGTCCAAATTTCAGTCTTGGCTGCCGTCTTTCCTTTAACTTCAGAATTTCTCAGTGAGCTTTGGCGATGGGCTGGTTACAATAAGATGGGTCCAATTCCGTGTCTCCGCCAATGCGTGCGTTTATACCAGTCTCCTCCTTGTCGATGGGCTCCGTCTGAGGGGCTACTGAGATTGCTACCGGCTGACATGACGCCTGCCGTGATAGTGACTTAAAGAGACTTTTGCAGTATCTAAATCTAAAGGAGATCAGATGGAGAGTCAAATAGACAACCTTTCGCCCAGCTTCATTAAACATGGCGAATTACGTAAAATTTCGATTTCTCATACTCTGCTGTTAACCATGATCCATCGTAAGGTCTGCAATGCCATTAGAGAAAAATATTCTTTACAAAGATGTTACGTTGCAACTATTATGAGCAATATTGACGAAGCTGTCAGAAAACAAACTGATCCATCTACATCACAGTTTAGCCTCTCTCCTTTAGACGCCTGGATTAGGTGTTTTGAATGTTAGTTGCACATTGCCTACCGCTTGGAATTCAAAAAGTGGCAAGCTCAAAACCTTTCTGAAAAGGCTAGTGTTAAATAGATAAAAAAGGCTATTCGAGCAACTTTTAAGAGTAGGATGGGTCTACTAATTGCTTTCACAAGGTCGGAGGTAGCGGACGACCATCGATGGAAATACAGCACGCAGCTTTTTTAGCGATTCTAAAACTTCATCTGAGATTACTTGAATTGACATACGTTTGATAGAAGAATTTGCTACGATTTTACACACTTTGTCTTCTGGATTCGAGATCAACAGCAACGCATATGGGATAAAAGCTCTTATTGCAGCAAGACTATAGCTCTCAGAGAAAGCACACGAATCATGTTATAAAGTTCTGAAAAACAGCAGGGAAAACCATACATCTGACAACCATACGTCTGATCCTGTAATCATATAAAAAACATCAATTCCTCAAAAGCAATCAAAACCCTTTCCGAAAGAAGCTATTGCTCTTATGAAATATCCAGAAGTATCAGCAAATAATTCTTTCCAAAGTGTTGATAGTTCTTCAGAAGAACAAAGCGATTCCGACAAATATTAAATATCTTTTTAGCGAGAGGCGAAGGAACTCACTTTAATAAAGCACCCTGAAAACTGTCAGGTCACTCGAACTTTTGAATTGTGTGTTTTATGTGTTTTTTTATGTTTTTTACAGATGTTATACTTAAAAAGCGGCCGCGAGCGTTGGGGGGGGACAGCAGTTGCTTCTTGATTCTACTAGTAATATTTATTATTTTTTTTATTATTATTTATTTCTTACATGCAAGTTGTTGTTCCCTACGTTAGAAATGAACTTTTAATGCGCCCAGATGCTTAGGACTTCTTTTTAATGGTGAAAATTGAGAAAGCACATCACAGTCACAGAGCGACTATCGATGGGAGGAAAAAGGGCACATACCAAAAATTTTATAATTTTGATGTAAGCCTGAAACTAGGTGCAAACCTACTTTGTCCCACGCGAAACATAGTAGTGACGCCAATTATAAACGCGCGCATTCTGGGGAAACCACAATAAAAAAACACCCTGTTTACTCTACGTCAATGGTGGTGTGGAACGAGTAGGTATAAAATATTGTTTTATCATAAAGGCAGTGTATATTTTATTATAACAATAGCAATTTATATTAAACGTAATGTTTTTAACTATAAGTAACTATTAGAATACGTAAATTGTAATTTGGTCAAAAAGCGGAACATTTTTTAAAAAACGGCGACTTTAAAATTTCTAATTTTAGGAATAGTTGTTTACATTCAACTAATTTAGAAAAAATAACATGGCTTAAAAGTTCTGAAAATTGAAAAAAGAATAATTCGATTATAATATTTCCAAAAATTAAAAAAATGTAAATTTTTGCAGAATTTGAAAAAATGTCAAAAGTTTTTTAAGAAGTTTAAAAGACTTTTTGTTTGGCAAATTTAATTTGTAAATTTTTTTTAAAAAGTTACCAAAAAATTTTAAATGATTGCTACCAAAGTCAAAAATGTCAAGAAGATTTAAACTAATGAAATTTTTTAACTTTCCTGAAGAATCTTAGGAAAATGATATATTTATATAACTGTAGAAAGAACTAAAGAAATTAACTTAAAAAAGAAATGTTTATTTTAAAAGATTATTACATTATGCCGTTTAAATACATTAAATTTATTGTACTACCGTCCTTGAAAATTAGCATCTCAAGCAGATTGGGTGCGCACAAAGAGACAGGGTCTGGATGAAGAAATCTCTGTATCTATTTTAGTTCTCCCTTTCGCAATTTTGACTTTACCATTTTCCCCTTTAATTTTCCTTTCCCGTTTCGCATTCCCCTTTACCATTTTTATTTTGCTTTCCCATTTTCACTTTTCTCTTTTCAGCCTTTCCCCTTTCTCGTTTTTCCTTTTCCTCCTTTCTCTTTCCCTTTTCACCCTTTCCCATTTTTCACCTTTCCCATTTTCCACTTCCCATGTCCCCTTTACCATTTCCCTTTATAATTTTACGTGCATTTTCCTTTCCTCTTTTCCAATCCCTTTTACTGTGTTCCTTTTCTTTATTCTTCTTTGCCCTTTATCTCTTCCCTTTGCACTATTTCCCATTTGCCGTTTCCCCTTTCTCCATTTCCGCGTTCCCTTCACACTTTTGATTTTCCTTACCCTCCCTTTTTCTCTTTATTATTATAGTTTCCCTTTTCTCATTTTTATTTTCTCCTTTCCCATTACCCTTTACAACTCTTGTGGTTTCTCATTTTTCCCTTCCCTTCTCCTTTTTCCCATCTCCTTTTACTGTTTCCCTTTCCTCTTTTAGCCTTTTTCCGTTTCTTTTCTTCCTATTTCCTCACTTTCCATTATTTTTTACCCTTTCTATTTTCCCCTTTTCATCCTTTTCGTTTCTTATGTCCTCTTCCCTCTCCGCATTTACCTCTTCACCCTTTCTCGTTATCCTTTTTCCTAATCCCCCTTTTACTTTTAAGCCTTTACCATTCCCATTCTCCTTTTTTCACTTTCTCATTTTCCCCTTGCGTGGTGCAGTGTATGTATAGCGGACGTAAAGTTTCATTTTGCCCGCTGGAAAAGTACACGCATGCGAAGGTTACTCGGCTGAAACCAGCCTCATTACTCCTGCTTCACGTGCATGCAATTTCGCGTTGTTAAGGAAGGTCGGACAAAAAAGACATTTTCCAACTGCAATTTGTAAAAAACAGAGACTAACACACAGGGTGCTTCAAAATTTCTAGCACAATCTTTGCGTTTCAGTTTCTCGGAATTGTGTTGAGAATTCATTAATTTGGATATTATATTCATGTCCCTGAGGTAATTTTCCATTAAGTTAGCATTTTGGGATCTGTTTCTGGTGTTTTAAAATCCATATTGAGTAAAGAAGCCAATCGTATAGCAGTAATTTCTTTGCATCAGCGAAGAAAGTCAGCGAGTGAAATTTCAAGATTGCTGCACATCCCTCGTAGAACAATCTATGATGCAATATGCCGATTTTGTAAATTAGGCACAACTAGAGAACGCCCCAAATGTGGGCGACTACGCACCGTAAACACTCCAGCTAATCGACAGAAGATAAAGAAGCGACTGATTCGAAATACAGAGCGTTACATGCGTCAAATGGATAAAGAGTTCAAATGCAGTGAAGCAAGTATTTAAAAAATCATCAAAAATGATTTAAAAAATTTAGTTAATATTTTACATTATTATGCATAAAAATACGTGCAGGAACTTTTGACGCACCCTGTATTCCATTCAAAATATAAAAGTTCCTCATTTTTGAAAATGCTAAGAAATTCTCTTAGTTATGAATAATGTTATGCATAGGCTCGATAACAACAAAAAAACATCCAAAAAAAGGATTGTTGCACTAGCCATTTGTCTCGATGACCTAAAAATAATAAAAATTGATTTAGTGATTTGGAATGAATATATTTGAATTATTGCACTTGTTAAATATAGGCGAAGAAACAATAAAAAAATTGTACTTATTTTAATATTGTTAATATTGAAACCATTCGTTTAAATAAAAATTCAAACTAAAAAGAATTCTTTCAGAAACTTGATTAATTCAAAAAAACACTCATTATTGCAAATGAACTGAGCTTATTGAATCAAACAAATATATAAATCTGAATCTTTTGAATCAGGGAAATCAGCTTCTCGAAAGCTGAGACAAATTATTTTTAGTAATGCATTTAAGGAGGATGAATCCTTAATTTAATAAAAGGCATATGTATGGATTAAATACAGATTACTAGTTTTCAAAAATAATGCCCTGATACTGAACAATGGGACTGAAGCGAAAACTGTTGAAAATGCACAAAACCATGCAGTAAGGTTTAACCCAAATTGTTACTGAAAAGTACACTATCTGAAATTTTTGAATTTCCTCAAAGCAAATCACAATTTTAATTAAAAGAAAGAGATTATAATCAATAAAAGTCGACATCATCACTTTAAGCTTTATATTATCATTGGCAATACACGATAGCACAAGTTTGTACGGGTGAGAGCAGCAAACAAACGTAAAACTTTCATACTGAACTGTGATCAAGAAAGATTGATGAATTTTCCCTATATTCCAAAAGTTGCAAAGTTCCTACGAAAACCAGAAACTGCAATTCTTCAATCAGTTTTCTACACTAAAAACTTTGCACCTTTGTTTTTATGGACAGCAACAAAATGACAAAGATAGCACTTCCTACGTTTTCCTCAAGGAGGACAAACAATTTAAAGTGGGAAAACAGCTCCTGAGTAGTGTCAAAGTTGACTGGCAGGCTGTCGAATATGTCAAAAATTCCAGTTGAGAAACGTCATTTTAGAACTTTTGCAACCTATTTGAATTGATTGTTTGGTAGATAGCAGAACCAAGTTATGATTTTTGAATAATTTTTTTTTTTGCACATTTATAATACGCTGACGCAAGCTTCTAACGTTTTAAGAGTAAACAAAAGTAATTTGCCCTTTTCAGTTTTAGAAATAAACGGAAATGATTTTGGACGACGATATATTTTTTAAGACTGTGTTTCAAACCAAAAGGCAAAAGAACGGCAGAAATATACTATCGCAATAAGGACGTCCTATAAACAATTACGTCATTCTGCGTCTAAGCTAATGACAAATCTTTCTTTCGATGTCCGATTAAAACGATGTTTTTAATTTTTATTCTGTAATTTTTACATGTTTGACAGCCTGCCAGTTAACTTTGACATCACTTAAGAGCTGCAGGTCAGATTTTTTGTTAGTTGTTTGAACCTGAACAATCATCCTCAGTGCGTTTCAAGAGTATTAAAATGACGTTTTTTCACTTGAATTTTTGACATGTTTGGTAAGTAGCCATTTAACTTTGGCACCACTGACGAACAGCCAGAGAATTATTATCTTACATTTTGGCAACTAAAGAATCATCCCGAAAGCGTTTCTGAACTTCTTTATTTCATACTGTCATTTTTCATATGCTGGACACTCTGCCAGTCAACTTTGATACTACTCAGGAGCTGCCAGTCAAATTTTTTGCTTGTCTGGGCTTTTAAACAATCATTCACAATGGGTTTCAAAAGTACTAAAATTACGTTTCTTCTAACGAATTTTTGAGATGTTTGACAGCCTGCCAGTGAACTTTGACACCATTGAGAAGCTGCTAGTCAAACTTTTTGCTAGTACTTATCATTCAAAGACTCGAATTTTTGGCATGTTTGACAGCACGCCAGTCAACTTTGGCACCATTCTAGAGCTGCAAGTCAAACTTCTTGTTAGTTCTTAGCCTTTAAACAATCTTTCCCTATTGGCTTTAAGAATACTAAAATGATGTTGTTTTACTCCAATTTTTGACCAGTTTAACGATAAATTGAAATAGACACAGTTTCCATAGAACTGAAAAGTGACAATGTACCCACAAACAAAAGTAAATTGTTAGATCTTCCCAATCAGACCTAATTAGCACTCTGGTCTCTCTCTTTCCAAATTTCCATACTACCCTCGCCTATTAGCTCGGGACGTGAAAAATTAAATGTTTTCATTAAACAACTGTTCCAGCACGAGCGATCAGAAACTACATCCTCAGTCAAATAAAACTTCGAATCTTAATTTTCATAATTCTAAAAATTTATAACGAATAATAGAAATTTGCAATGCACACGGAGAAAAAAATCTAAGCATAATAGCAAGATGAGCCATTTCTATAGAAGTACGAAACTTTAACAAGCAAAATTAGCCCGAAGTTTTTGACATATTTGCTTAAAGTCATACAATTTTAGTGTGACAGGCCTCTTTAATACCAAATCAAAAAGAGCATGGTATTACAGCTCTAGCTTGTGTTTTGAAAGTATTATCGCCTTTCGAAAAAAGCTGTCACATGACCGTACCATGGCTGCCAGAAACTCTTCCGGTTTCGGTATGGGTTTTATACAATGAAGGTCTTAAGCCACGCATGCGCTCCGCGGCATTAATTTGCAAGACAGAACGCTATCAGTAGATCTGGCTTAGGACCTTCGTTTCCAGAAAACCACGCCGAAATCGAAAGTGTTCTTGAATCTTGAATATTAGCAATAAATAGATCACTGAAGCAAAACCTTTAGATCTTAAAAACTCTATGCCAGGTTTCGTGACTTTAGTAAAAACATACGCAGCTTTTCATAAATCAGAAGGCAAGCAATTAAATTCAAATAATTGGGGCAAGAACTGAAAGCGTAAGTATTTTCTGCTATTTGGGTGAATTGGAACAAAAAAACGCATCTTTTAAATCTATGGTACTCATAAAATCACCACACGAAATTTAATGATTTATTAAAAATTAAGTATAAAACGTTTAGTACCATTAGGTTTTGCAACCAGGAAATGCGATGATAGAAACTGTCCTGATACTGAATGGCTTTTTGACACTGCCCCTATATTAATTAATTTCGAGATAGCTTTTTGGATTCCTTGTGTTTTTGACTTTGAAAATTTCGGTTGCAACGGTTGCTGTAATTGCTTAATGCATTAATATTCCTGAATTTGATAACCTTCCAGAGGATTAAGGAAAGATTTGCCTTAAGATATGAATTTTCAAATTTGTTTAAAATTGTTTAACTTGCCTGGAGTTTCAATTACCTCTGGCTCTAATATCTGCTACGATAATAAGCTGCTTTCTGTGACTGTATTCTGGATGAGTTTCGAGGCCCAGGAGTCTCTTTTGATTGCAGCCTGCCTGGTTGTATCCTTGGCTGGTTGGTAGATAGATGTTCAAATGGCAGGCCCTTCCAGTTTAAAGATTGTTTAATTGTAGAAGTCTTCTTCGAAGTTAACTGAACTTTAATTTCCTGGCTTAATTTCTTTAGTGCTCTTTTTTCTTTAATCTTTTCAGGACGATTAGGTCCGAAAAATTTCATTTGTTTCTCAATTTTCAAACAATGTTTCGATATCCTTTTCCTTTGCAAAAACAGAAAGACAAAGCAAACTTGTTTTATATCTTTATGCTATTTTAGGACATAAGATAGCAGCTTTTGCATTCAGTAGAACCTAGTGTAAAGTAAAAATAAATTGTGCATGTGCGTCTAGCACAATGTGCGTCGCGCGCTATAGGCATCTTGTACAAGAAAACTTTTCTGGAGACTAGTTGAGCCTTTTTTCATCCCTATTTTATTATAAATGTAGAACACAAAACAAGCACTAGCTTTTCTAATTTAATGAAGACTTAGGCAATCATTTTTAAAAATTGAACTTACCAGAATGATGAAGCGTTGAATTATTGTTGCAACGCTTGATCTTTTTTTCCAATTTCCTTTGTTTATTCAGCAGCTCTGCCTGGTCAAACAGCTTCCTTTTTCTTGAGTTTTTATCCTAATCACTCATTTTCCCTCTAAAGTCTCTAAACGTTCGTGAAATCTAGCGTCGAGGAAGAATACTACCTTGTGTAATCTCTCGGCACGAGAATTGAAATATAATGAATACAAACAGTTAGCGCGCACACATGGTAGTCTCATACTACATAAAATTGCGTATTTTGCCACTCGCTCTTACTCATTTCGATATTGAAGTACTTAGGTCTTAGTTAGAATTTAATTTTGCTTATTTTTAAAAAGGCTCTGCTTTCTTTTTATTCAATCTTTCAAAAGTTTATAGACTAATTTCGCTTATTTGAAGAAGGCCAAAAGTAAGAAGTAATAAAGAAATACAAAAATGCTGAAATAACTTAAATGGCAAAAAAATGATTTTCTGTCTCAAAAAAATCTCCATGAAACGCCCAGTTTTCAATTAATCCTTTTCTTATCTGATAATTTTTTCCTTATGTCGGTTTTGCATGTGGAATGAGTTTTCTAAAACAATAACCTAAAAAATCTTTGAAAGTTTTAAAACTATCTAAAGCTGCTAAAAAATAAAGAACAGTGGAGTTGCAAAACGCTTTAATGAACTTAGTGACAAAAATTGTTCAAAAAATGCAGTTTTCGATCAATCTAATTCTCATAGATAAAGGTGAAAAACTTAAAAGAGATTGATTCTCACGGTAGTAGGATGCCCAACATTTTGTTGCTTTCTCCTTTAACTCTTAAGTTTTTTTATTTAAAAAATGTGCAATGTCAATTTTGTAATCATTCTTTTACTTTTTAATAACGATCTTGATTTTCTCTCGAATGACGATAATCGTTTGAAGGATATTGCGGGCTTATTTGCAGTCTAGCTTCGTATTCAAGCGCAATTTTTAGAAAAGTGTATAAGTTTTGGGGGTTATGATCTTCTGCCAGGTTTGCTATATTATCTGTTAAATCTCGTTTAAAGGCTTTAAGGGAACAATCATTAAGGGGAGCTAATAATTGTTCAACGTTAGGATATTGATCTTTAAAAGCTGCCCGAGATCCTGATTATAGAAGGGTAACTCTATCCAAGAATTCACTAGCATTTTGCTATCGATTCATTCGAATAGTTAAGATTTCATGTAAATACCATGAATAAGCTTTTTGGGCAGCGAATCGCTTTTTTAGGTGTCTAATTAAATATACAAGGGTCGTAAAACTTTTTCTATTAATACTGTCTCGTACCGCTCCTTTAAACCGAGCTAAAACTGTGGCCGAAGCACTCGGCCATAAATGTCATCATTGATTCACTAAGGGTGCGACCGATATCGCGAGCGAATTGAGTTAGATTGAACTTGTCAAATATTTTGTAAAAATTTTTATTTACTTTGTGATGTCTATTTTAATACAAGTTATTTTCTATGAATAGGGATTGTTTATCGGACACAGAATACTAAATTCATGAAACAACTATAGGAAATGAATTTTGGTTTCAAAAAACGAATTTATACTCGCATTGTTGTAAAAGAAATAATGTTAGTTGCAATTCTAATGGATTGGCGGACTATAATCGTGTATATAACTGGCCGCAAATTGTCTCGTTCGTTCAGTAGGTCTAGACAGTAATGGAAAGACATGCTAAGTTCTAGCGTCCGTAACATACAGGTGAACGGTCTGCACGTGAAACGAGCATTTCGTAAAATTGGGGTGAATTTATAAGAGATAACTTATTTACTTAATTTAAGGACAAACTGCAACAAATAAAGCTGCTTTAATTATTCAAATAAATTGGCATGAATTGGATTTTTGTTTGTCTACAATTTGCGATAGATAGTTTGTTATTAACTTATGAGGATTATCCGCAGTCAATTAACTCTTTAAGCAGAAAATTTATTTCCAAAGTTTTCTTTTTTTAAAGAGACCAGATGATGATTATGTCCAAAAGACGTTCAAACATTTATTACTTTGTAAGCGAAGGATCTGACTATAATTGCGCTTTAATTACTTACTGACAGTTCCGTTTATCTTAGAGTAGAAAAGGCAGTAAAGCTTAGACCGTGGCAACTAACGTATGAAATAGCTACGGAAGTTGGAATAATTTCACCTATGTGCTTTCTCAAGGAGCTTTTTCGATGAAATGTATCCATCAGCTTTTTGTAACATGTATAGGTGTTTTTACAAGTTACTATGGTGCCTTATTGAACCTTTATTAATCATGATTTGATTAAACGCGTTGCTAAAATGTAAAAGAAAGGTCTGATTAGAAACGCGTACCTATTACTTAGCGATCGACTGTCTGCTTTGAGTAGAAATAGGAAGTAAAGGTTAGACACATTCAATTCGTTTAATAACGAATAGAAAGATGTTGATTGTGTCTATTAATCCATCCACGAGTTCTCAATTCTAGAAAGAGAAGATCTTACAGTCAAATTAACTGCAATGAATAAAATTTAATGTAAAATAAGACAAAAAAATTAAAGCAATCATTAAAAAGTATGTTTGTACTGTATTTGGCAATATATAAATAAACAGACCCAGACCGAGGTACAGAAACAAATATAATATACATTTCATACAAAAGAGTTTAAATATAATCCAGAAGAGTTCGCATTTTCGACGAAATCAAGAGAGAAGCATGAGATGCTTGATGAGAATGTGTTAATTAAAGCCTGAGAAGCTTTAACAAAAGAGTATTCACAATTAACAAATGACAGACGCGAGACAAATACAGTATCGAGCGCGCAGCATGAGAATCAGATATTTAAAAATATTAAGTACTTGTTCTTGTTCTTAATTAAAAATTTTCAATTTGCATGGCGTAAAAATAGAATACTTCAGACTGAAATTTAATAAAAGCCTTTTATTATAAACATATTATTTTAAACTGCTTTTAAAATTAGAAATAGTTTATAATGTTTCAATAGGTCTGATTCCTAAATTCAATTTTAATCTTCACTCACGTACGTAATTTTTGCAATTTCACAAAAACTTTCTCCTGAAGATTATTGTTTTAGTTATGAATTCTACCTTTTGGTAGAAAATTAACAAATTTTCTTAAAAACAATTATTCATTTTTCTTGAATATTCCTATTCTGGGAAGAAATTTGATCTTGTTGTTTGCAAAACCACCTGGTTGGTTCAAAATTTAACTATTTGTATAATAGTTCATCTATTTTTTTGAAAATTTAGCATTTATACAAGAAATATTTGAAATTTGAAGCGTTTCAAATTCTAGGTAAAGGAGTCCAACAAGGTGCTCTTCTTACGACTCATATTTATGCGGATTACACGTAGGTATAGGTCCGTTGCAAGCTGGAGGATTTAGATGCCGATACCGCAGTATTGTAGGTAACTGTAAAGATGCTCGCCTGCCCAAATCTGCGATCTTTGCGAGTGTTCGAGGGTCATGTAAAGACTAAAATCGAAGAGGAGTATTGGGTTTCAGAAAATTGTATCCTTTTCGTCGCTCCATTCCACTCAGGGCAAAACTGTTCCTTTGTCAGTCTTTGGTGCTATTCCTTTTTGCATATGCGTGTCTGAATACCACTCTGAGAGAGAAAATACAGAGGGTGCAAAATGCGTGTCTTAGATACACATTTGGATTCAGAAAATATGACCCTATTACACCCGCCTTGCAAGAACCTGGCTGGCTGAAATTAAAGCACAGACGCAGAAGATAAGCGATCTAAAAAATATCTTCCAGGGAAATCCGATGGCAAGCTGTATGTTTAGTGAGCGAATACATCGACAGGAAAGGACAGCAGGACACAACAACAAAATTGACATTTTATATTTCGCTCGTTAGAGGGGATGCGAAATCCATTAACTGTACCACTTCTCATCAAAAAGGAGGGTTTTGCGAGGCATTAAAAGAAGAAGTAAACCCACCCATCGAATGGTACGCTTAAATTAGTTCACAGATCTACCCCCATGGAACCTGCATGTTTTGTCCTTTGCCAATTCCGCCAACAAGGTTAACTTGCCAACAAGGGAGCTATCATTCCAACTGAAATTTCTAATTATATACCTGTTCGCTAGACGAGATTTTCTTAATCAAAGCGAGCCCTCCCCCGCCTCCGAAAGAAGGACAGGGATGGGTGTGGAGCTTATGCAACCTAGAGTCACACGAAGGGGTGTATGGTGAACCCGGTTGAGCTTGTCGCTGTCTTGCTTGCACGAAAGAAGAGGGCTGCTCCCCACTCCAGACACGCTCTGACTAGTCCCTTATAAACCAGGAGCAACAGTAGAGGAGACGCACCCCAGGTAACTCTAGAGATTACTCTCATTATGCTTTTTGGCCTAAAGCCTTTGGCTGTTGTGCTCTCAATGTGAGAAATCCAGATAATGCGTCTATTCCGAATAACCCCAGGTACTTGAGGGTATATTAGCGACGTATAACCGTCTTTATAAAATCATGATAATCTCTCATAAGTCCACTCTAGCTCTTGAGAAAAGACACAAAGGGCATATTATCATATTAGCATATTATCCGAAGGTACATAGATTAATGCGAAAAGGAAAATGCCCAGATTCCTTATGGTTAATTCAAAGAGACGCGGGGAGAGGACACCCCCTTCCCCCTGAGGAACCCCTACGCCACTCGTTATAGACGCTCAGCCATTCGATGCGAAATAATGTCTCCACTTTCTGATCAGAAAATAAATAATACATAGGATCCTAATTGGAGCTCTAAGCTCACTCAGGCCATCATTTAGGAACCCAGGAGGCACGGAGTTAAACGCGTCCTTAATCTTTAGAGTTAGGGCGAGGGTTTCCTTCCCCCGACCAAATTTCAGCATCTGTATCCATCCTGGAATTTCGTGAGCCAGTTGTCATGCTCCGCCAAGTATTGCAGTCTCTTCTACACCAACCTTTCAAAGAGTTTACAAAGTGTGGATTTCAGGGATATCGGTCGGAAGCCATTCCCCTCTTTTTTTAAATTAAATGGACCAAGGCGTCCCGCCACCTGTCAGGAAATGAAGACTACATAAGCATAGCGCTAAGGAGGCCCAACATCAATCTTAGTGCTCCACCAGAGAGTCCCCTACGTATTTCGTAGGTCATTCCATCCATACCAGGAGCCGATTTCAACCTACATACAGACTTTGCTGCAGAGGATTCCTTCCAGGAGAATTCTCCTGGGAGGAATCCATGTTCACAGAGAGCGAGCGAAGAGAGACTTAAACGTCCTCCAAATTTTGCTCAGACCGGAAGCTGGATGCGGGGATTCACAAGAAGTCCTGAAAGCCTGATATTTCACATCCTGTATAAAATGTTTGACATCACTGTCAACAGTCTTGTAATCCGCCCTCAGCTCCCATGTCCCAGGAATCTCTTTTGTGCTGCTCTTCTTCTAGTCTGTGCCAGCTCATAATCCTTATTACACCATGGTGGCTGCCTTTTTATATCGGTCGCCTTAGAAGATGCACGAAAAGCACTATTAGCTTCTCTGCACACAAAGATAAGTTCGATAAATATTTCATAGATCAGACATGGATTTTCATCTTTGAGCAGAGCCTCCGACTGGGCCGGGAGAAGCTTCGCCATCTTCCTGTTAAAGACGGACAATCACGGAACTGAACATTGAATATACTTGAGGCAGATTTCGCAAGAAAGGGAGTAGCATCGAATCTTCAAAAGACAGGTATATGATCAGAAGAGTTGCACCCTACGCTGCAAAAGGATATCGGGAGCAAGTCCTGCTTACAGAAATCAAGGTCAAGGTTTGGAAAGGGAACCGTAAGAAGATTGCGATTTTTCCTGCAGATGAAGTGATGAAATAAAGTGATGCCCTCCACGTCAATGACTCCAGGCCAGGAATCCTGTAAATCAACCCTCTCGATGGAGAACTTCTTCTTGATGAAACTAAGACCACCACCACATACACATCCATCCCATCTATCCGATCTATAGGTAAAGTATCCTGGAATTTCAAAACTAATCTCCTGGGATAACCAAGTGTCTGTAAAACACAGAAGATCTGGATCATTCTCATAAAGCAGGGATTTAATCTCTCCCATTCTGCACGATACACGGTGTGAATTCCAATTGGACAATTTTATGGACTTCTTTCTAGTACTCTCACCCTTTATTTACACCGAAAAAAACCGCTCTTGTCCGGCTGTGAGTAACCAGCAAGATAAAGATATGTGGACTAAACCTATAACCACATCAAAATTAAGAAACTTTTAACAAGCTATTAACGATAGAGAAGGGCGGGTACGCAATAATACTACATAAAACAACCGCTTAAGAGTATACTACGAACATTTCATATCAACGCCTATCATTAAAGTACTTGTCTAAAATTAGAATCTCATACCAATCTAGTCTATCGATTGAACCTAACTACATTAAAAATTAAACTCACTACCAAATACTTAAATAATTTTATTGAACCATTAAAGTTTACAAATAGAATAATCCAGGACTTATTAAAACACGCAAACAAATTCTAAGTACACTTTAGGAACCTGACTTTAGTGTGTCAGGAACCGGTAGAATTCTGACCTTTCTCCCCACTGACGGATTAAACAGTCCTTTGAAAGAGAATAATTTACCTGATCAAAATAGCTTAATGTAAAGTTAACATTTATTAGTAAAGTACCAAGATTTACTATCAGCGGCTACCATTGAAGTATGCCACTCAATCCAGAGTTCTATATTGATCTCGTCTATCGTTTCCCCCCTCGTTACACTTAGAATTTGAACTCACTTTGAGTGACCTTAATCATTTCATTGTATACCAAAATTTTAAGAAAGAATAACCGAGAGTTTGTTTACAGAATAAAGGTTAAGGATAAAGTACAAAATGCATTGACGACATATGCCAATAAAATATCTGATTTGAAGGGAACTCCGATACCAATCGATTCTACAGCTTTCTAACAACAAAAATGGGAAATTAAATATATTTGAGATAACTGGTTTAAATACCACAGTCGTCTCAAATCTGTCTTTTCTGCCCTCTGACGGGTTCAGCTATGCTTTAAAAATAGCTCAGTCTGCCTGCTCAGAATTACTTTGTATTAAGAATTAGATATTAAGAGAAGAACGCGAACTATGCAGACGATGAGGGAGCCAATACAGTTATGTTCTAGCTATCTAGCGTACTAGATCAAAAAATGTTTACTGTAACCAAATGATACAGTTGGTCAATCATTCTAATTAGATGAACTTACAAACTATTTCTTAACCAATGAAAAATGGATGTGTCAACCAAACATTTTTCTCGTGACTAAACTTATAATTATAAGAGGTTAAGAACAAGTATGCATCGAATTTTCAATTTAAAATAATAAAACCCCCTATTATTTTTTTAAATATTATGTGTATTTCTTGTGATTTCACGATTATTTATTTAAAATTTGAATTTAAGTCAAAACACAATAACAAAATATAAAGAAAAGGTTTAATATTTTAGATTTTTCTTGGAAACTATTTTCCTTATTAAATATTAAAAAGTAACAATTTTCACTTCGAAAACATGGGCAAATTTAATTCACCTCATTTTTTTAAAAGACGCCTACAGACCCAATCTAGTGCAGATTATTTTCTGATAAAACCCATGCATGTGAAAAGAAGGGGATCCAAATAAAAGAAAAATAAAAAAGTTAAATTTGAACTTTATTTTCAATATCTGATTATTCAGTCCTGGAGCGAGTTAAATAAATTATAACACAATAAATTTTAAAAAAAGATTAAATAGTTAAATTTCTACCAACAAGTATCAATTTTTAATCCGAAAATATATATGTATGAAATATCCTTATAAATATGATTTTTCAACAAAAGATGTGAATTTTTGAAACGCAAATATGAATTTAAGACAAAAAAGGTAACTTTCAACAAAAAATAAAATTGTGCCTTTCAATTAAATATTTGAATTTGTAATTAAATGTTAATTTTTAAACGCAAAAAGAAATAGTAACGCTAACGAAATAGTTCAAGTTTAAACAAAGTCATACAATTTTTCAAATTATCTTCCAATTAGTAAGGAATGAATATTCAGATCTATAAATTAACTTTTTTCCTTCTTTATGTATTGGTCGAAACTTACTGATTTTGTATTAAAGACAATGTAGAAAATTTTCTAAGGAAGCTTAGTTTTCAAATTTCAAGATGCATCTAGTTGGTCATCACTTGCACGTGACATAAAAACTGACACAATTCTTGGATATAATAAAAAATCTGTAATCTTCATTGAAGGGTTGCATATAAGTTTGCTTTAAGTTTTTCTTCGAGCTGATCGACTTTTCTTGGGCATATATTCAACACCAGAAATCTTAATTGAATAAGAATCCAATATATTAGCTCCACATGGAATATCATGGGTTTCATCAATAGTCATTTCATAAACTTTGTTGGTTCTTACGTTTACTTTCGATCGTATTCCTCGTGGATAAGGAGGTGTTGAATATAGAGCACAAAAAATTTTCCGACCACGGTCTCGTTTATCGACTAATGCAAGGCCTTCACCATTTTCTTGTACTACCATAATTTGAGTTCCAGTTGGCTTTTTGTCGACCATATTAGAACTATTTCTAAAAAACATATCTTTTTCTGGAAAAAAATTGTATAATACAAATTCAAGTTCCCGGGTCTCATTTCTATTGGGATAAATTCGGTATAAATGAAATTCTTCAACTTTAATTTCAAGTATTGAAGGAAAGGGGGGCTCGCCAAGAGGAGGCGGGCCAGAAATAGACAGGGCAGAAACAGGTGGGGGGCTGACACGATGAGATGATTTGGCAGGAGCAGAATGCGTGGAACGATAAGGTATCATGCCAAAAGCAGGATACGTGGCAGGATGATGTGCTTTGCCTTGAGAAGGCTGCCCGGCAAAAGCAAAATAAGAAGGGAAACCATTAACAGTGGAACCATGAAGAGGTTTGTCGAATTGTAAACTCGACCCTGAAACAAGAAAGAGAAGATTAAATTTTTTTTTAATTAACACAATTGAACAGTAAACTAGGTATGAACGCTGAACTATTGTCGGTTTTGTTGTCGGTTACAAAAAAATCGTTGACCCAGAAAAGCTATGTTGAAGCTAGTAATTTTTAAAATCAAAAGTTCCTTATCGAATACCATGGGCATGTAGATATAATATTTTATGTTCTAAATCCGCTTGTACATTAACGCAAATCTGATGGATTTTTAGAAAAACTCGATTGAATACTACTCTTAGACTTTACCTGGATACTGACCTGATGGCGTCAAACAGACTTCGGATTCGGATTTAGTTAGGTGAAAGTAGTAAGCTATTTTAATAGATATGAAGTGTAAGAAAAATTTTTCCAAAAAAATAGGACCAAGTTTATTTCGATCCATCAAAAAAATAAGCAGATATGATTTAATCTATGTATATCTGTGAGAGACAATAATTCATTAAATTATTCAACTCGTTTCAAAATGGTATATACTGTTATTACAAACAAATTTTTCTCGAAATTCAAATTTCTTTAAATGAATTTAAATAATTAATTAATTTAATTAATTTAAATTACCAACAATTATATTTCTCGTTAAAAATTACTATTATTTTTGTTATTTTTTATTGACTGTCATTAAAAAGAAGAATTTCAAGAAGTATTTCAACTTTTACCTACGCGGTTGAATTTTGAATTAAAAAATATTAGTTTCCAACAAAATGGTTTAACTTTCAACCAAAGAGATGAATTTTTAACTAAGAGTAGAATCTGCGTTTTTATCCAATTGATTCGAAATTTCTACTATAAGTTTTGAACAAAAAGTAAATTTTCTACTAAATAAATAATTTTTCACACGAAAAGGATGACTTTTCAACCAAATTGTGGAATTTTCAACCAAGAAATTGCATTTTTATCCAAGAAAGATGCAGTTTAGACTAATGTAGGTGAATTCATTTAAACAGGTATTCAGGTAACTTTTCCATACTTGGTAAATATAATTTTCACGCAAAAATTATATTTTGTACGAAAGTAATTGAATTTTTAACACGAAAAGCTCAATTCGCAACAAAAAAGGAGGCTGTTTAAAAAAAAATTATTGAATTTTAAAAAATATTATAAAATTTGAAACTAAAAAGGTAATATTCAATTCAATATTAAATTCAAAGACCTTTTGAATAAATTAACATGTAAAATAAAAAAGTGAGAGCTTGGGTAAGTGCTGAAATGCGCCTAATAGAATATTATGTCATAGTTAATCCGGGAATTCTTGAATTTTTAAACTAAAAAAAGTCACATCATTTTCCGAAAAACTCAGGGGAACCCAATCTAAATATGCAATCAGGGAAATTTTCAATCTAACGAACGCCATCGACACAGGAAAGTTGTAGCTGACTGGGTCGGTAAAACAGGGACCCATTGACTGTTGGACCCAACAAGGACGCCGTCTGTCTGTGGCAGCTAGAACTAGGTAGCTGTTCTGATATTCCCATAGGTATTCAGTTTGTTACAAAAATTAAATGGTTAAATTTTAACTTAGAAATACAAACTTTCACCAAAAATGAAACAGTTACATTTAGAATTTTAAAAAGTAATTTTTAATTAGAAAAAAAACGAATTTTTACGAATCTAGTTCAATCTTTAATCCAAAAATTTTCGAATGTAATCAAGAATCTTACAGTAGGAAAATAAATTTTTCACTAGGTGGTTGGAATGGCATCCAAGCAGTTTTGTTTTTCATCAAAAAGGATAAATTTTGGACGGAAAATTTATTAAGATATTTTTTCAACAAAGAACATGAATTTTTAACTCACCGTGTGGACCGGGTGCAAGTGGATGATGCTGATTATAAGAGGCTGCAGGACTCGGAGCCATAAACGTGTGGTGTCCACGATCTTCGCCAAATAACGGTAACTGAGCATCATAACGATGTAATAAGGTTGTTATATTATCTTTAGTCACACGCTCCTGATTTTGAGGATTGTATGAGTCTGTAAAAATAATGCTGATGTATACAAAACTCATAATGACTGATCCAAACATTGTAGATACTGAACGAGAATCTACATTTTCTAAGCATTAAAAAAATTATTATTACATTCTATGATAATTCTTTCAATACGTTTTCCATTGGCGTTTTACTGCATACCATTACCATTACCAACTTAATTTTACTCCCGCCCTTTTATTGATTTTTCCATGTTTCGCGACCGTTTCAATATATAAACATTTTAAGCAAATATCGCAATACCGAAATTTTAAATTTGGCAAATCCGACAACAGAATAAAAATCCGCGATCCCTGAAACCTAACACAGGCACAATATTTAAGATCCAACAAAATTTTTTTAATTTATTTATTTATTGCAAGAAAAAAATTTACTATAAAAGATCATTTTATAATAGAAAATCTGACCGCTGCGCGGGCACATTCTTATCGCGCGCTTCGCGCGCAGCCCGCAAATTTGAGCGATGTGGCAAAACGTCATTTTCAAAAAATTTCATCGCACTGGCACTTTAATCGGATACATCATGTTCATTTTCTAACTAATAGATAGAATAAAGCATTTTATTAGAGTTCCCAGTACGTAATTTGAACAAAAAGACTACAAGTGCTTGTATCACCAAACGGGATTGTCTATTTCAGAGCGACACATACATCTCTTTAAGAGCATTGAGTTGTTTCCAATTTAACCTTGTACATACTTCTAATTCTTTTTCTGAAAGACTATATTCACCTACTTTACCGAAAAAACTTGAATAACTCCTTGCAGATAGGGTTCACATTACTTTGCACAACTCTAATGCAGTGGAATCTAATTCGTCGTGGAAAAGCAGATGCAACAGTATTTGTGAGTTGCAACAGTCCGCTGAATAGAAAGTTAAATGCGTTCAACATAAGGAATTTCATCATTTGATTTAAGTTTAATTTCAAACTTTAATCATTATTAATTGAGTCATTATCGGAAGGAGAGGCGTTCTTCTCGTCAGATTACTGATTACAGATTACTACTGAGATTTTTTTATAAATGGACAATCGACAAATATGGCATAAAATGTCATTAACAACTGTTATGTGGTTTAATGAATGAGAAAAATCATTTGCTTTAGTTGCATTCTTATTATATTTTTTTTCCTTTTTTTTAAATCAAGAAAGCGTCGCAGCCAGCACGTTTGAGCTTTATTTTTGGTTGAAACATTTTTTTATCTGACAAATGATAATAAAATTTTGTTCGAAGCAAGTGAATAAAGAATGCAGAAAGTTAGTATCGTGGCAGGCAGCAAGATGCTATGAGAATATTTGTCAGTGTTCGAAACAAGTGAATCGCGGAATCAGAAAGTTAGTGTACTGACAATCATTAAGATGTTGCGAAAACATTTGGCAATCAGATCGAAACAAGTAAATAACGGACTCAGAAATTTAGTGTGTGGCTAGCAGTAAGATGCTATGAAAACATTTGACAATCATCTCAAAACAAGTGAATAGCGGGTCCAGAAAGTGGTATTGTGTCAGGCATCAAGATGCTATGAGAATATTTGACGACCTTTTCGAAGCAAGTGAATTGCGGGAATAGAAAGTTAGTATACTGACAGGCAGTATGGTGATGGGAAAATATTTGACAATCACCTCGAAACAAGTGAATAATGGAATCAAAATAATAGTATCACACAAGCCGGGTTGGAATCGCAGGCTGCACTTTTTGTTGCACCTATATTTAGTTTAAAAAATGTTATAATTTTTTTCTAATTAATCTTACGTGTGACTATAACATATATTTCGATTATCAAAATCGGTCGAGCACTTTTCAAAATAATGACTTTTGATTTTACTCTCCTTATCCATAACACCCCTTAAAATCTAAATTTTAAGTTATCCTTTGGAAGAATTTTATTTCACATCAATGCTTATCTATAGTGGTAATATGAACTTGATACGTGCGGGGGCAACTTTTGCATGCTTACCCCCCTAGGCCCTTAAGTGTTAATATAAAAAAATTTATCATAGTGTCTAAAAGTTTAAGTCAGTTTATTCACAAAATATGGAAAGTACCCGATTTCCCATGGCTTTACCGGTCTTGCAAAATATATTTGGATCTTGTGGGTATTTTTTCCTTATTAGGTATGATGTGAACTGTTTTAAGTCTTGGATAAAGTTCCGTAAAGCGCTTACCTCCGATTAATTCGAAACTTGCTATACCTATGTATATATTATTTCAATTTAAAAAAAGCTTCAAATAAAAGTTGTAGATCCTTTGAAAATACATATTTTATGTTGAATATGTTTTTACCCTACGACTGATGATTTTCGACAAAATAGACAATAAATATGAAAAGTCAAAGATATACTTCAAAATGTTTAGCGGTGCGACTTAAATTGTTTTAAAAACTCCTAGAAGGCTGGATGGAAGTAGGCTTATTTTGAAGCTTCACTCCTCCCGCCCAATCTCTTAATCTCTGAGCGCGGAGAGCTGCTCGCAGTTCATTCCGTCTTTTCACTTTAAAAAACATTGGTTATTTTGTCTAATATTTGTTTTTTTCATTTTGCTCTTGCACTTAGAACCAGACCATTCACAATGGATCGAACTTACAATATCTGTAATCTCAGTGCAATTTTTCGAGATAGGGAGAAAACGTTACAATGGTTACGTGACGTCAATTTAATTCAGACTGAAAAATGTTGCCGGAACCACAAAAAACATGAAACATGCTCTATTATGCAGCGTGTGTGTGTCAGACAAAAAGGCAAATATAATCACAAGGCTACAGTCGCAGAAAATACCTGGTTTGAAAGATGTTATACGTCGGCAGAAACATGTATGCTTCTGGCATACTGTTTTACCGTAGGTATGACATTCGTTCATAAAATCCGCGAAAGTAGCCTTGTTGAAAACCAGCACGTACCCAGGGAAACAGTTTCCGATCGCTTCTCTTTTTGTCGGGAGGTGTGTATAGTTGCTCTCGATACACAATTTGATAACGAGGGAAAAATAGGAGATGTCGGCGAAATTGACGAATGCAAGATCGGCCGCCGGAATTATGAGCATGGACGCGTAGTTGAAGATTCATGGATCTTGGGGAAGATCCACGGAAGGCATGCTTCTTCTTATAGACTAGAAATCTGTCCTGACAACAAAAGAGACAAGCATGCTTTTGATGTATTTGATCAAGAAACATGTAGCCCCAGGAACAGAAGTCCATACAGACTGTTAGAAGGGCTACACAAATCTAAACGAGCATGGGTACGTGCATGGCGATGGATGCGCAGATCTCTATCTCAAGCACAGTAATTTACTACATTTAAAACCATCTCAAGTATTCTATAGCGTTCTGTAATGCATTTTTGTAATTGTTTCAACCCTGTCAACGTGGAGAGCAGCATCGCAACGGAGGGTCTAGCGTGCTTGCATTTCTTCACAGGAAGCTCATTTTCCATATTTTGGCCTCTAGTTTCTTAACGTTCAGCTATAAATACAGTCATTGCGCCGTGGGTCGTAGTAAACAGAATCGAATAATTTCCAACCATGATACGTTTAGCTTCTCCGTTTCTTCCATAGGTCCTAAAGTATTTTTCAATTTCGTTAAACTTTTCTGTGGACGATTTCCAGGTATCACTGTCAAAGATGTGACCGGAAAAGAGGTTACTAGCTATTTTTATGATTCGCCGAATATGGTGAATTCACTGAGTGTAGAAAATTCGCCGGATATAGTGGAGTATTTGAATATAGGGAATTCGCTGAGTGTAGAGTATTCTCCGGGTACGGCGAATTCTCCGAGTATGGAGAAAATCTGGCGAGAGCATATGTCATGATCGAGAGGGTAAGGGGGACGGGGAAATGGTCTCGCTGCCTTTAAAGTTGAAGGGGTTTGGGGCTTTAAACGGCGAGGGGGTTGGGGAAGAGAGGGGGTTTCTGTCTCCATAGTGACAATTTCAATGACGAGGGGGGTTGGGGGAGGAGCGGGAGTCTGTCTCGCCATAGTGACGGTTCTCAAGGTCGATTGGGGTTGGGGGAAAGAGAGGAAGAGGGGGGTGTCGGTCTCTCCATAGTGACAACATTACACTAAGGTTTTTTTTGTCATGAAAGAAAAAGAAAGTTTATCTAAATTGTTGAACCTTCAAACTAGAAGATGAGCTCTCTGTACAAAAATTAAATTTTCATTTAGAAAATATTAATTTGAAAAAAAAAGTTTAGTAAAACAATTAGACTTTCAACCGAAGATATAAACCTTTAATAACAACAAATCTCAACAAAGTAGGTTACCTCTTACTAGCGCTGTTGATTTTTGAATTAGGATTTCTTTATATAATTTAAAAATATATATAAAAAGAATATCATGTAAAAAATTTCCATGATCAAGTGTCATTTTTACGGTAGAGACTAGCAATTTAAACGCACAATTTTTTTTTAAATCGGTAATGAATTGTCCCCTACAATTTATTTTCAGTTGCGTTTTTAAATTTCAGCCCACTGCGCGATAGATGTAGGATGTTGAAGGACCGCACAGTGGGGCAAAAGAAAACGATCGTGGTCAAATTGATTGTCAAAACACAATTATTATCCGATTTAAACTTTTTTCTCAATGATAGATAATAAAATTTGACATGGAACTGTTAAAGCGGATTTTTAAACATTTGTTTATTTTTTGGTTTACTTAATAAATAAAATGAAAAAACTAACTTTTGAGGCATAACAATTAAAAAAAGCGTTTGGATTCAATCGTAAATACCTACAAAAGTGAAAGAAAATATCAAGAAATGATGTCGGATAGCAATGCAAATTTTAAAGATTGTATGCATTTATAAATAAAAAAAAATTTATTTCATCAAAAATACCTGATATCCATTCTTGTTTATAAAAATTGATTTTAAAATGAAAAAAAATTATTTATAAACTTTTCTAAATTTAGCTAAAAAAACCCAACATTCTTTTTTAATTATATTTTTCATTAAATAAACAAACAAAAATGAGCAATCTGCCATAAAAGTTCCTTTATAAAAGTTCCAACCTATCTAGCGCGCAGTGGAGTAAAATAAAAAAAATGGGGCTTGAAATAACTTGTAGGGCGCAATTCATCTAAATAATTATTTTGAATCTAATCTTTAAATTTTTTTCTAAAGTAATTAATTTTATAATCGAAAAAGAGGAATTTTCAACCTAAAAGATAA